>CAEGAE010068484.1:0-38414 GCA_903067095.1 Girardinus metallicus | reverse complement strand
GGAAAAAAAGACGAGGAAAAGAAAAAATAAAATGGAGTGTGGCGGCCACGACCTTTTTAAAAAAAAAAAAAAAAAAAAAAAATATATATATATATATATATATATATATATATATATATGAGATTTGTCGTGTACAGCATACAGAAATGAGGGCAGGATGGAGTGAAATCTTCTTATGCAAATTTTTTACGCATGAAAAATTCCTCTTGTACACGTTAGGGTTTAATAAGCTGGGAGTCCCATCCTGTCTTCTGCTAGTTCAGTGGGTTTTTGAGAGAAGAAAAAAAAAGAAAAGAAAAGAGAAAAGATGAGTTGTGCCTGGAAACAGGATGAGGACTGACTCAGGGGAGGATAAGATCTGTCTACCTCATGTTTGGATGCATTCTGCTCAGCTCCCACCCTGGTTTTTCCTTTATAATCCTGGTGCCATAGGACAGTCGTGTCAGCCCCTTTAATAAATCCCAGCAGATTAGCATACAAGAGAACACACTGCTACAGCACGTCCTTATAGGGGTTGCCTGCAACATAAAGTGAAATAGTGTCAAAGTAGGAAATGTGAAAAACACCAAATATCCTGAAAAATCCTGCAAAGCCATGAATAACGTAGAATGCCTTGCAAAACTGTGCAAAATGTAAAAATAATGTTACAACTTTTGGACATCTTAAATGGCAGATAGGAAGCCCATGGTATCAAAAGTTTACAGCAAGACAACTAGAGTGCACAGCAAACATTAAGAAAAGCTAAACATACATCTAGAGGTGCCAGGAAAAGGCTTAGTTGAAAGCATCTTCATTAGAATGAAAGTCTGTAGCAGCACTGAAAATTATGATTTGCATATGCTCTCCATCAAAACCCGAATAAGCTTTTAAGAAGAAAGAGCAAGAAATTCAGTCTGGATCTGCAAAGCCTATCCAGAGACTGAACTTAACCTACAATGTAACAAAATTGTAGCAGAATCGCAGGGTTCCACACACTCACACACACATGCATCACACTTTTCTGATTTTTATTTGTAAACGTTTTTTGAAAATCAGGTGAGACTGTTCTCATGCTTTGCAATCGCAACTCCGGTACTTTGAGTTGACCGATAACGAAAAATCCCAATAAAAAACATGACAAAATGTGAAAAAGTTTCAGGAAAATGAATACCTTAGCAAGTCTCTGTAGCTTAGTAATGTTACCAAGTTAGCGGTGTCTTCTTTTTTTTTTTTTTGGTTGTTCCTTTGATATTTTTTCACATGGGTAATCCCTGGGATATTGACGAGCTGTGAGCCCGAGGATGCTCAAATCACACAGCAATCAGGCCCAATCACGGCCCCTGTGCCCAGCGGATCAGCGCGCAGCTCAGGTACTGCTTAACGCTCCCTGACTTCACCCTCCCATTAGTATGGACCCTATGCACCAAATGATTGCTTGTCATTCCACGCACTTTCAAAGCTCTGCTGAAGAGACGGAAAGAAAGTCACATCCAACGATCAGCAGCCAGCCAGCGGTGGGACAATACGAGAGCTTGTATGTAGCAACACACTTCCACCCACCGCGGCCCAAAGGGAGTGGGACGGTGCAAGCATTTAAAAGCCTGTTGTGGGCTGGATAGTGGGGTTATTATCCAAGAATCATGACAGGAATTCAATACCAGGCGTTTGTCTTGAGAAATTTTTCTCTTCCCATACGAATCTGCACGTTTCTGTATGTTTCTTCTTTTCTTTTTTTCTCCAAGTCCGTCCTCATTTTATATCCCTCTGCTCTTCTGTGGGGAACGAGTTAAAAGCATAACATCGGGAGTACTTGACTGTGAGGATTCCTCTTGAATGTTAATCAGTCTTATCAAATGGCAGACTTCAGCACAGTCCCAGGCATGGGCAGGGATATTCTGAAAAGTCATCTGATTATTCTGTATACCTCACAGATAAGGAAAAAAATTCAAATAAATCTCTGAGGCCTGGATGGGCTTTTGGTGCTGGGTGGATGGAGCATAAGAAGTGTCCTGTTGACAACGCGGCATCAAAAACTGACATTTCAGAATGCAATCATGTCTACTTGAAGGAGAGGTTTGGGTTGGATGTTTTCTCTTTATTTGAAAAATGCTGTCCTTTTACTCCGGTTATTTTCGTCAAAACAATAATAACAATAATTTGTTTGAAAATGAGACAAAAATCCCCAACAAAAGAAATCAGTAAGATGACGAATACTTTTGCTTGCCCTGCATGTTTCCATTAAATAATATTAGAAATATAACATTATCTGTCATGCAGTAAAAGTAATGTATGAAAAGAATCTGGTCTTGCAATATATGAAAAGTAGTTTTAATGGGATTCTTACAGTTTGTAGTTTTTAAACATTTTGACTTTTTTGAAACTTGAGCCAATTGAAATGATGTGTTGATGGATCAATCTGCTGATTGATTTCTAATCTGCTCACCTGGGTGGTTCCAATGCAAAAAAAAAAGCAACACAGGCAGTAGGATGCAAATATGATTGTCTTATCAGCTCAATGTTAGCAAAGTAATAAGGAAAATGAGACCAATTTGGACCATTCTGTTGTAATTGTGGTGCTTTGATTTGTTTTTGTCTGTAAAAATGATATAAACATGCATATAATATTGATGTAACTTGTCTTTCCAAAGTTGTCAAAGGGTTGCCTTTTAATGTGATTTAAAAATTTACATAAATCAACCAGATACACAGGCTTGTGATTAGTTTCAAATATATGATTAGATCCAACATTCTTCTGCCAGATTAACAGAGTTAACAATACAATTCTGGTATCTATGTAAGACAAAATGTTCCAAAATTTTGTGAAACTAACATAACAGTAAAAGATGGATCAGCGTATATTTTAGATTTCCACTCACTTAATCCTGACTAAAAAGAATGAGATGATTGAAAAAGATAAACACATTTTTCCATGCAGTGAAATGAATGTCTCAGGCTTCCCATAAGCCTAGTGTGAGCAGGGCTGTCGTCCTTGTAGGTGAAGGATATAGTAAGTTTTGTTCCACTATTGAACCGGTTGCTGCTACTGGAGGCAGCTGTCATAAAATATTTGCATTAAGACTCTAAAGTTTGTCCCTTTCCGCCATGTGTCAAAAAGAAATAAACTTACAGGTTTGGTGGTGGTTCCTAAAGTTTATAAAAGTCAAATGGGAGGCAGATATGATCAGGCTCCTCTCCAGTGAAACCAGCTCCTTTAGTTTGTTTTCTTTTCTTTTCTTTTTTTACTGTAAATCTGACACCCTGTCAAATTTTAAAATAGATTCAGGATATAGTGAGCTAACTCTGTTGTTTTGTTGCTTTGGGCTGAGGAAATGCTATACTATTTTCCTTGGTTAACTTGTAGTTCTACTTTCTCCTTCTCTCCATTTGTACACTATCTGCAATCATTGCTATGACTCTCAGTCTTCTGTCTGATCATACAAAGTCAGTGTTTTTTATGATGTTTTGTCTGTAAAAGCTATTACAAACTGTAAAATCTGTTCATAGAAAATGTTTTATGTTTGAGTTTGTTGCATGTAATGTTAGTTCAAAACCTACGCAGATCAGACCAGTCCAAAAAAAAAAAAAACTGATATGAAAACTAAAGCTGAATTCAAGCTTGTCATTTTTCATAAAGTATTAGAAAAAGCTAAAAAAGCTTGGGTAATTATCAAAAGAAAAGCTTGTGGAACATCTCAAGGTAACTGGGTTAATAAGCAGCAAATCAGTAAGGCGATTAGCTATTCAAGACACACATTGTGGTAACACTGGCCTCACAAGTGTACACAAAGAGAAAATATTTAATCTGTACAACACTCTGCCTACACCGCTGCTGTTTGTGCTCAAATGAGCAGCAGCGCTGTGTTTCTGTGGGAGTCAAAATCCTGACGGATTGCGTGTGCTGGGGGGACAGGACATTGTGTTTGTGCGCACGCATCACTTGTAGCAAAAACCATTTCCATCCACCATTTCTCCTGTAATTACACACAGCAGTTTGGACAGTGAGCGTCGGTAAATTGCAGCGCAGCTCAGACGGATGGCAGAAAATGGAGATTAGAGAAAGCATACTTTCCGTTTCTCTTCAGTGGTTCGCGTACAAATGCGTAGCAGGACCCTTGGCATCATAAAAGAGACCCGGAGCATAAAGATTTAATGAAGCTGTAGGGAATGTCGTCTGGTGAAGTTTAAATGTTTTAAATGCTGCTATTTTTGACGTGGCAGAGGGATGAAGAGCATTTCCTGTGGTAATCTCTGTGTCGGTGGTCGTCTCCCTTCTGCCTGTACCACAGCAATTTCCCTCAGGCCTCAATACATTGATGTCTGTATGATGTAAGCTTTGCATAAGCTATTGCAGAGTGTTACAGGGCTCTAGATGAGCAACAAACTATGAGTAAGAAAGCCGTTCATCAACAATAGAAACCAAAATTTAGCTTCTTTTATTAGATTTGTAGAAAGAACATCTTCTTCTCTGTGACAGGGATGTGTTTGGGGCAGACTGACTTACACACAGGCTCCGGAGACCGAGATTTTAGCACAAAAAGAGGAATATCATAAAAGAAGGATGGCTTGTAGCTGAATTTAACAACCGAGGGAGAAAAAAAAAGGTGTCCTGACACAGAATTTATCCAACAGCCCACTCAGACTCAGCTGCTCACATATTTTTTACGCTTTCACAACTGTCGCTCTCCGTCTGAAACACTCGCGTTTACAAATGGGATGTTACAACCCTTCAAGCTGCAGCCCAGGGCGAGCACATATGAAGATGTTTGATTAAAAGAAAAAGGATCAAGTAAGCTGAGCAGTGTTGTTACGGAGCCAGTGAGCTGAATTGGAACTGATTCGATGCTGATATCTACATTTAAATGGGTGCCAATTCCAGTCCATTCCAAAATGCTTTAATTTAAAGCACTGATGTAAGACGTTGTGGAAGCAACACTCAGCCGCTGTACTTTCTAACCATAATTATACTTACAGATGTGATAATTAAGAATAATTATTTTATTTACGACTCCCAGAAGGATTTGCTCATGCCTACTTTGTCAGCTGCACAACAGACCTGAGAACAGAAATGATGTTAAAGGGAATAAATCACAGTTTTTCCAGCTTAATTTGTTTGACTGTGATCACACTCGCTTTATTCTCATTACATGAAGAATAAAGCCACATGTAGGAAAAGCCTGACAGAACTAAAACGAGCCAAGAAAGTTACCAATGAGTAACGATGTTGTGTTTGGATGGTTGAACTGTGGCATCACTCAATGGCCACCGAGACAAAAGTAGCTACGTCAACGTTTCCATAAAGCGATGATTTGTATCTTGTTCTGTAAACTCCGTATGCTGCTGCCAGGATTAGCTTGTAAAAGAGAGTTTTAAACTCAGTGGGACTTTCTAGGTGAAATAAAGGTTAATAATATATTTTCTGAGGTGCAGGAAATCCGAAGACATGATGTTGCAGATGTTTGCAGGCAGTTCCGGTTCTGGCTCTGACAGTCATTGTCCTTTTGAGTCCCCAAGAATCAGCATTTCCCATTTCCTCAAACAACCACAAGCAGATATTTTTAGACTGTTTTTATACAGTGGTTGTTTCATTTTCTCAACACAATCAGTTTGTGTTTTACTTGCGAAGGTTTCACTTAACAATACAGCAATATATCAATTGAAACATATGTTGGAGCATGCTACTCGTGGTTGCAGGAGGAGACCGGCGCCTCAACACTCACCAGGACAAAAGGTCTGGCTCTCAGCTAAGAACATCCCCTTGAAGTCCATGTCTAAAAAACTGTCACCTCGTTTCATTGGTCCATAGTCCCTCTGCTGTCCGTCTCCGTTTGCCTGCTTCTCTCCGTGTCCATCCCACAGTCCATGTTTCACAGATCAAGCCTGTCCAGACCAGCCTGCTGAGCCCCCTCCTCCCGCCCGAGATATTAATGGGCACCCAGCTTACACTGTTCGCCGGGTCGTGGACTCCCATCGGCGGGGTCGAAGATGGTAATACCTCGTCGATTGGGAGGGCCCGGAGGACCACTCATGGGTACCCCGTTCATTTATTCTGGATCCTTCTTTAATTTCTGATTATCATTCTTCTTGTGTTTCTTCATCTTCTGGACCGCCAGGTGGCGGATGTTGAGGGGGGGTACTGTTGGGATCCGGGTTGGTGGTCTGTGTCTTTTGCTGCTGTTCTCCTTTTCCTCACCAGAGGGCGCCTGGAGGCTGCTTTCTTTCTGAGGGCACGATCAGTGGCACCTGGTGGTGCTTCTCACCTGCAAGTCATCAGATCATCAGAGGACTATAAGAGGACAGAGCGGCCAACACTTCGTTGCCAGAGTGCTACCAATGTTTGCTACTACAAGCCCAGTAAGCGCTCTCAGTTTCTTGTTAATCCTCCTAGTAATTTTCTCTGTGCCTCCTCTTCAGGTGAACCATTGTGACTCTGTGGATGTTTCCCACTGGTGGCTCAAGGCCCGAACAGTCTCTGTGCAATCCGTTCCTGGTGACGCAGTGGAAGTTACCCACTGGTCGCCCGAGTCCACTGACACCCCTGCTGATAACTTGCCCGGTTTCCTCAGTTGGCTGTTCCTCTTGCTCCTTGCCGCTGGTGAATCTAGCACTTACCTGTCCGCCCGCCAACGCAGCCTCTCCACCAAACAGCAGCAGGCCTCCCTGGTGATCACCATCCCTGGAAACCTCAGTGACCCCTCCCTGGACCTAAATCATCCGCTCACAAGTAAGACCGTTCTGATATTCAAGATCCTCCAGTTTCCCATACAGCTAACTCAGTAAGTCTCTCTCATCTTCAGCGCTTCACTGTTCACCATTTGGTCATCAGTTCCAGATCCTGCAAACATTCAGTTTCACTACGTGTACATTTTGCAGTAAACTGTTTAACTGATTCCTGCGTCGCCTGGTGTTTCTGCTTGTGGGTTAGAAGATTAGCCCCCTCCATGACAGGCATTAAATGGATGGCATTACACTTTATCCCTAAATCAAGCAACATAATTACTTGTGTAATTTAACAAGCATAGGGCCATGAATGGGCATTGATAATGAACATAAGCAGTGCTAAACTGGGAGGGTACAAAGGAGATTAAAAAGAAATAACACCAATAAGCACAAAAACATATTGCTGTAGTATTTAATTAAAAATCAAACCCATATATATCTGTGACCTTTTTAAAAATGACTTTTTACTGGCACTGTTGAATAGGTTAGTGCCAATAATTGCAATCTCCCCAAACATTTTCTAGATTGTAAATATTTCCTCTTGTATCAAAGTTATCAAACATAGCTGTTTTATTTCCATTTAATCTGCTGATTGCTACTGCACAACTTGGGGGGGGGGGAAAAAGACATTGCATTTATATAACAAGAAGAGAGGCATTTGTTTTAATACAAATATGTGAAAATTTGTATTGAAGGTCAATTATGGCATCTTAATAGTTCTGAACAACAAAAGCTCATCCCAAGAAAATGTTTACGCTTCCAGTCATGTGCACAGAGTGAGGAACTAACAACCACATGCAACCAAATCTAAAAGCTGTGTCAGATTTGAGGCAGGTGGACATGGAGGTGGATTAATGCTCTTCTGAGATGAATTAATTAACCTGAATTGCTGACAGAGCAGTCAAAGACAAATTGCATAATGCTGTGATGCATGTTAAAGCCTGAACTGCTTCTGGTACTTTGGTTCTGGCACTGTGCATCTCTTTCCTGCATGTTACAGGAAAATTGAAGTCAAGCTTACAACATTTAAGCAATAATGACTTGCACAATGTTTTTACCAGTGAGAATTGAATATTTCTCATGTCTTTCTATCTTATTAATCAATGACTTTTGTCCATTTGAAATGTTATTTTACAGATAAAGATTAAATATGTGCAGCTTTATCCATAATGCCAAAGTTGTTTCACTGTTTACATTCAAAGGAGGCGTTATTCATCCTCAGGTTTTACATTATGTACAGTATGAAACTCACCGTTTCTATTAGATGCTTCATCTTTTCTATCATAATTGCCTGTTGGTGTTTGCTTCACATTTTAGAAGTTTGACTTAATCAACTATTAAGTTTAAATACCTGCAGGTGATTAACATTTATTATTATACAAATTGAATCTTCTTTAAAATGTTGAAATTTTTGCAGTAAATTAGTAAAGGTTCAACAATCAACCAACATTTAAGTGTTTGTTTCTGAAATAACTCAACAAATAATCTTAAGCCTGCAAGTAGCACACGCCACTTGAAATGTATTTGATCAATGGACACGTCATCACACAAAGCAAATACTTACTCAAATATTAAAACTAAATCAATATTTAGTGTATTGTTCAGACCAGTCAAAACAGGATCGGCGATGTAATGAAAAATGTTTATTAATTTTTTCTCTCTATTTGTATTTCAGACAAAATTAGGCCAACACCAGCAGTAAAGCCTGGGGTCTGCAGCTCTGTGTGCAGCAATCAGAAACTCATATTGAACTATTTGCATGTGACATTTTCTGTCCACTGATCTATTGACATTGGTTGAAGGGGAAACTCCAAATTGTGTCCAAGAAAGTTCAATATTCATAATACAACACAATTCTGTGTTTGTTTTCATCATTGGATGTCCTCAAAACAGGAGGTTTGACACATAAAAAATGTATTTACACATGATGTGTTTTACCACATGTTGAAGGAAATCTGAAGACATATTTACTCTGGTTATGAGTAAATCTTCAGATTATAGTAATTTATAAACTTGCAGTTGTTTGCATTGCTCCTCTCTGCAGATTGTAGTACATGAGTCTCGTAAATGGTTTTAAAGAGGTCTCAAAGAGAATTATGAGATGATTATAGTCAGTCATTTCACATTCAGTGAGCGTGAAAAAGTCTGCAAGTGCCAAATACATTAAAATATAGCCATATATTGGACTTAAAGCAGGTTCCTGCTACTGTTATATGAAGGCCAGACTAATACTTGTCAGGGGGGATGGTGACACCAGAACAGAAGAGATTTTTGACATAAAACAAAATGACATTCCAGGAAATGACGTCTTATCATCTCTGAAGCACGGCAGAGGAAGTGTTGTGGTTTGTGGATTCTTTGGACCGGCCAGATCACCAATATAGAATTCACCATAAACCTTAATGGATATCAGAAGAAGACTGAGGAAAATGTGAGATCATCTGTAAAAGATGTATATAACTGAACCAGAGTTGGACTATGCAACGAAACATACCAACAATGCCCCAGGAAATGCCTTAAAAAAAAAAACAAAACCTAAGAAACAGGAAGTTCAGGGTGAAGTCAGAGCCCAGATCTTTGTCACTGATGTTCTGTAGGTGACTTAAAACGGTGTGAACCTGAGAAAACCTTCAAACAGCTGACAGTAAGACTTCCTCAAATATCTGGAACTTGCAGATGATTACAGAAAATTTGACAAATGTAGTCACAATTATAGAGAAGTTATGTAAAGAATTATAATTTAATGCTGCTACCTAAATCATTTCTCCTGGTTGTGGCCATGAATAACTAAAGGTTTCCCCTGTGATTAATCGTGTTTTTCCCAGTCTGTCGGTTTAGTTTAGGTGCCTCATAGGTTTGACTGATATTAGTAAATGGAGGCGACTACAAATGCACACTTTTTATTTCTGCAATTTGTATAAAGGAAAATGGAAACCCTGCATTCCTCACAGTTATCGTTCCCAGGCATTAGCTAATCACACACATATCTCAGTAAAATACATTGAAGTTTGGGGTTGTAATGTGACAAAAGGCTGTTTTTCTACAAATTTTGTTTGAAGATATGAAACTACAAAGTTTGTGATTGTCTTGGTCTACCTTGTTGTTTATAAAGGAAAAGTAAACCCTCTATTGTCACTGTATAATTAATACCCTGCATAGTGGTATTGGACCAAAATGGCTTCATGCACTGGAATCTAAAAATTGTAATAAGGTGGCTTACAGAAACAAGATATGTTTATTGAACAGAACCTATTGTACTTTAGAAAGACAAAAATAAATAAACTGATTTGTGATAACATGGTTTTCTATTATATCATATTTTCTATTATATAAAATCTTCAATGCAATCTTCAATTGCATTGAAGATTTTTATATCCATTTAATCTAGCTTTGTTTAAAGTATCAGGTTTGTATACCTAAAATGAGTCTGAATCAGAGGCTTTGTTGTGGTCCACAGTAGCAGCACATACTTGTTTTTTTTCATTCTCTACATCTCTGGTGAGTATTGATATACTCCACGAGAGATTCAAAATACCCTTAATGCATTGTGCCGATTTCATTTAATGGCTTCCAACTTAGCAATCATGCACAGACTGACAGAGAAATACAAGAAACTGCTATTTTATGCCGTCAAACACAGAAGTCCCTGACTGTTCAGCAATGAATTACTGAACAAAATACTAATGTGTTGTCATCGTGTCATTATGCTGAAAGCGAAAGCAGTTCTGACCCGGGATCCATTTTCTCTGCTCTTGACAGGCTGCCACAACATTCCCATTTGCATTTTTGAGCACAGCCGGTGCTGTTTTATTTGCAGCCAGAGAAGCTGATCGGAACGGTTTCAGCTAATGTACCATGCAGCCGTTTCTGCAGATCAATAGGCTCCGCTTACCCTGTAATCACTCCGAGGGGTTATTATATAGGTCAGGTGATCTCTGTTATTATCTGCAGGTATAGATTTTTCAGAGATCAAATGGTAAGATATTTAGGATGCATACCAAATAACGCATGCATTTATTAGAGCTTCAAGGACATGCAGAGACAACATGTCTTTGGCAAAGATTTTAGGCTGCAGACATAAAAAGAAGCCATGCCAGTGCTTAAAATATATGGGCACCAAAATGGCAAGAACAATAAGTACAAAAGGAGGAGGACAATAGAGGATCTGTTCATAGACAAATAATGAATAATGGCTGGCAGCTTGCGGGCCTTTTTTTTGGCAGCTGGGATTATGTGGACATTGGCTGCACTCTAGTGGCAAAAAGAAAACATGGACCCATGTAGTCTTGACAAGCAATGAGAACATTTCAAATCTGCATTGCTTATTTTAGCCAGATTTAAATAAACCAAATGTATTTCACCTTTAGGTCTTACTGCTTAGAAGACGGGATGCATACGTTTCATTTGGCAGTGTCCTCAACTGTGGAACCAGCCCACGTGTCCTTGTCTGTGTGGCAGACACTGTCTTCTTTTCAGAGTTTTCAGTCTTTATTCCACAGAAATGGATGCAGCAGACTGAAATGAGTAAGTGTTTGATCATTATCACTTCTAAACCAAAAGCATGATGTGATTGGCCCAGTTTATCACATAATAAAGAGAATAATAACTACAATGTGATCAGGACTTAAAACGCTGCCGAATATTGGGAACGCCGTTGCACACAAGCAGAGTTTATCTCACATTTATTCATATAAAATGCAGAAGAGGCACAGTGTGGCAAAAATGTGTGTGAGTCAGGCTGCAGTTTAACACAGCCCTGCATTATTCAGGCTTTCCAAGATTATTTGAGTCACCAGATCACAGCATATTTGGAAAAAAAAAATGTGTAAAGGAAAGCATGATTGTATTGTGTTATTAGTACTCATTGCCATTAGTATAACATCTAGGATGTTCCTCTGTCTTTCTCACATCTGTTTAGCTTCTCTAAGTATGTGAGAGATTTCTGCACCTCCACCATCTTTGGTCTAAATGAGGGGAAAAAACATCAGTATTTGTAGAGTAATTAAAGGTCAGACGGTGACCTTTAATTACTTCTGTAGAGAACTACAAATATTTTGGGACTATTTTGGATAATAAGTTCAAATTTACCTGCCATTCAAAAAACCTACAAAAAAAGGGCCAGCAAAGACTTTTGTCTAAGGAGGCTCGCAAAGTTTTAAGTTGACAAGTCATTGATGATCCTATTTTATAGATCACATATTGAATCTGTGTTGACTTTTTCCCTCCTCTGTTGGTTTAGAAATCTTAGTAGTAGGTCAAAAGATGCCCTTAGCAGAGTAATGCATACTAACAATAAGATCTTAGGAGTTGAACAATGCTCACTTACAGAACTGTGTAAAAAATGAATCATTAGCTAAACTAAAGCCCTTATTGCTGATACTTCTCATCCTTTACATGCTGAGTTCCAGTTTCTGGCATCAGGCTCAGACTTCTTAATATAAAAAAGTAACAGGTACAAGCACTCTTTTGTTCCTACAGCAATATCTCTTTTTAATGCAGGACAAGGTAGGGGGACTCGCACCTGATGGGGTGTTTGTAGCAGCTATCGGTCAATAATGAAATACACTGCTGTACTCTTCCCAATATGTATTGATTTGCATTTCATGTCCTTTTGGCTTGTTTTGTTGTTTTTTATTTTTTAATCTTTGATACTTTGTCTTTTAGTTTTTATACTTGCTGTAACATCAATTGCCCATTTGGGATACAAATAAATCTGAATCAGATTTGTTTGGAGCACTAGATGTCGTATGCATTACACTTTGTCTAGTCCAGCCTCGCTGAGCAACATTAAACCCAATATGCATATTTACCCAGCGGTCTTTATTGAGTATAAGCTAAGATTTCTAAAAAATATAAGAAAGATTTTTAAACTTCTAAAATACTGTTCAGTGTGTGCAGACACCTGTTCAAACAATTATTTAAAAAAAAATGTTTACAAGGAAAACAGCATCATATCAGCAAACGCCTCAATTAAATGTTAGAAAGAAAGACTAGTAACATTAAATATTACATATCTAAGTCAACCAAAACCAACATGAAGCATTTATAACCAAATATATATACAGTTTTACCAAAGATAAGATATACACTGACCTACGAGTGGCTTAAAGAGCTTAACACCTGCTCTCAAAACAAGAACTGAAAAACATTAAATGACAAATATCATACAGGATATGGAAAGGTAATGTAGCTGTACACTTGGCTTTGTATCATCGGGACTTCCACTGGATAAAACCCGTGACGCAGGAAGGAAACATCTGCTTCGCCTGAAAGCTGAAGATTTCTCCGCCTGCAGCAGAGCCGCCGAGTTCCTGCTGCACACTTTGGTTATTTGACAAAATCGTTGTCGTCCCCTCAGATCATGAAGGACTGAGTTTGTTTGTAGTGCTTGAGCTGCAGGGAGTGGAGAGAAAATACAATGAATCATTTCCTTTAATTAGCCCGAGACCACTGCTATCAGCAACTTATCAGCATTTAGTGGCAAACCTGAAGCAACGTGAGCAAAACAAGCCCCGGTATGATAACAGCTGTTTTGATCACTTACGTTGCGGGAGGGAGGAGGCGGAGGAGGAGGGGGAGGGATATAGGACTTGGAGCTGAAGGACAAAGGGTGACATTTCAGAACGAGCTTAGAAGCAGGTAATATAGCTTAAAGTGAGTTAGACCAAACAGAGACACTCACCCTTTTGTCTTCCTGTTTTCTGTGTGAAAAAGGAAAAAATGACCAGGAAATTAATACATGTAGTTTTAATCAGCACCTTAAATATTCTTTATTTGCTTACGGTGGAGTCTAAAGGTTTGTTTCAATCTGATTTCTTGAGAAAAGTATCTCATTAAAATCGTGAATATTTAACATTATGTCACAAAATTTATATTCAATAAATACTAAATCCGCCTTTCTGTGTTTTCGTGTGGATTACATCCAGAGAATTACAACTGACAATAACTGCACACTGAAAATAATAAGAAAATCAATAATAAAACTCAATAAACAATTAATTAATCAAATATTTAGAAGATGATTAGGTGATCCAAGAATCTAAAGCTGAAACCTTTACTTCATCTATTGTTAAACAAGAACTGCTTCTTTTTCCCTTTTGTTTTAGATTGTAAACATTTGCCTGGTTTCTGTCAAGTCAAAGGAATTAACTAATGCGTTCTGGGTTGGGAAAAAAATAAAAGACAAATCTGTTGCTTTAAGATAATGATCGGCACATTACACAAGTTTGTAATGCTCAGTACTAATCGTGTCCCGGAGGTGTAATTAAACATCATTTTTAATCTCGGTAGCGTTTTAAGCTTATTTTGCTCCAAGAAGATGTTGAGAAATTAAGAGCTGACAATCAGAAAACATGAAACTGGTGTTGAAATCTCACTGGTTGATTGGAAAAGCTGTCAGATTTAATGTTTCGGTTGTACAGTGCGTCTAGAAGGTATTCACAGCCCTTCACTCTTTCTTACTCATTTTTCAGACTTATTCCAAATTGTACTGAATTAGTTACTTTCCTCAAAAGTCTATACACAAATACACCTTCATGACATTAAAAACAGAAATCATATTTGCATAGATATTCAATCTTTTTGCTCAATATTTTTGCTTTAGCAGATGTTTTACAGCCTCTGTTGATTTTGAATATGATGTCATGACCATTAGATTGACCCATCTTTTGCAGTCCATCTCAAGCTTCATCAGGTAGGAAGGGAGACATTTTTCAGCCATTTTCTATCAGATTCAGGTCTGGACTCTGGCTTGGACATTCACAGAGTGGTTCTGATTGGTCTGGTGATGAGCCGGATCTGGTTTCTTCCAAACATGACGCCTGGCATTTACAGCACAGAGTTTATTCTTTGTCTCATCGGGCCAGAGAGTTTTATTTCTCAGAGTTCTCCAGGTGCTTTTTGTGAAACTTCAAACTTGCTGCTATGTACCTTTAATTAAGGAGTGGCTTTTGTCTGGCTGCTCTACCATATAGGCCTGAATGGTGGGTTGTTGCAGAGATGGTTGTTCTTCTGGAAGGTTCTCCTCTCTCCACAGAACACTGGAGCTTTGAAAAAGTGGGTTCTTGGTCAGCTGCTCTACGATGGAGACCACTGAGCTCACTGGGACCTTCAAAGCTGCAGAAGTGTTTCTGGATCATTACCCAGATTTGTTACTTGGGACAATCTTGTCTCAGGTCTATAGGCAATTCCTTTGAGTTCATGCTTGGTATTTGACCTCTGACCTGCACTGTCCACTATGAGTTAGGCACACATATGTAGATGTGTGCCTAGTCTTCTGCATGTTCTCATGTCTGTAGAGCTTAATATGTAAACTCTGTTTAATCTGGACTGTCCCCCTCAAAGGGTTGCAGTAGCATGTCGGCACTCACTCTTGCAGCAGCCTCTGCGGCGGCAGATACAGACGCAGATACAGCAGAAAAGGATCAGCGCCACAAATCCTGACGCACCTGCTATCAACATTGTCATGTTCCATGGATCTGTAGGGGCAGTGACACATGCTTAGTCGTTTATTATTAATATATGCCAGATGATTTGTTTTTGTTTTCTACAAAGACACTTACATTCAACAACTGAGAGCTGCTTGGCTACACAACTCTTTGGCGCCCCCACAGTGTTGGAGGACTCACAGCGATACATCCCTGTGTCTTCTTTGGACACGCTCTTGAACTTCTGCTCCAAGCCGTCAGAGATAAAGTCAGAAGACAAAAGGAAAGATCAGCAACTGTAACTCTTTACACTGCACAAATGGACACTGTGTTTGGATGCGCTCACCAATGTTCCCTTGTTTGTGTCGATGCTGTACGGAGCGTCTCCCGTGGCTGTCAGAGCCTTGTTGTCTTTGTACCAGCGGTAGGTGGCCGGAGGCACGCTGAGCTTGTCCTTACAGAGCAGATCGAGGCCGGTGCCGACAAACACCGAGCTCGGCACCTCGCAGGACGGGACGTGAGGAGGCACTGAGGAAGAAAAGGAAACAATCCACGCCACTTGGAAACATGCTTGTTCAGTTTTTGCACTTTTTGAGCAACGAAAATGTTTTTAAAACAGAAAGTGAATAAGGTCATACACTGTGCATGGCCCTTTGGGTATTAGAGTTTAATCCCAGTGCTAAGTATGTGAGTTAGCAGGAAAACCTTCATAATGAAGGATGTTTTTGTTGTTGGTTGAGTGTACAAACTACCTCTGATTTATACGGCACATAGTTTTTATGGCGAAGAATGAGTCACAAGGACAGTGTGTATCCTGATAAAAGACGAACTAAATCAATAATTTTTCTGGTCTTCTTTTCTCCAGGTATGCATGTGTCTGGATCACAGTATCTCTCTTTTTAATCTTGGCAAAATGCCCAGATGCTTTTAATTATTTACACCGACCCAGAAGGAAAGAATTAAACAACATGTTAGTTCGGCAGAAAACTTAAATCTAATGTCAAAGGATAATACATGCTTTATAATAATGTACTTTTGGAAGTTTCAGCACTTTTCGCAGATAGAAATAATGGTAGGTAAAGCATAGTGTGGTATTTTTAATTGTTTTTCATTTTAAAATGTTGTGATGTTTTATTGTTATCTTCCAAAGACATATTTCTGTACATCAGGGGATTGTTTTTAAAATATTTCAATAAATCTGTGCACAATGTTAGAATACAGATAAAATATCTATGAAATTGTTAATTTGTGATTCCTAAGTATGTGCAAAGAGCTTTTCTCTTTATCGGTCAGGAAAGTTTTACAATCTTTATTTTATAAAGATTGGAATGACACATTTTGATGAACAGTGGACAACTGGGCATTTATTTTATGAATTTAATAGAAAATATTTGACCACATTGTCAAAAAGCAACAAAAAAATAGTCTAATTTTGTAATATATTGTTACGGTGGCAAACAGAAAGTTATAACTAAGAACGTGTTTGTCAGTGTTTAGTTTTAACATACCGAGCACATTGAGGGTCACGGTGGCCTCTCCGAGGTTAACGTGGTCTTCACTGGCAGTTACCTCACAGCGATATTCCCCCGAGTCTTTCTGAGTGACGGAGTGTATCGTCAGCGTCGCTCCCTCTATCTTAGCCCGTCCTGCGTAGGACTCTGAGATGGAAAGCAGAGGAATTTAGTTTTGGGGTGGAAAACAGGAGGCAAATCTGTGACAACATGCATAAAAGTTGGCTTGGTAAGGTGTGTGTCTCACTTGCAAATTTCTTGTCAAAATACACAAAAGTCACTCCTTTTCCTTTCTTTTTCCACTCAATTCGAGGGTTCTGATCTTTTTCTGTCTTGAACTCACAGGACAACACGGCGTCTTAAAGGGCAGAAAGAAAAATAAGTGAAGAATTTACTTTGCACCAAATGAATGACAGATCTGTTGTGTTTTTAGCAAAAAATATTCACATTGGACAGTTTTTGAGGTTTGAGGCCGATTTAAGGTTATGCCACACTAATTCAGTTGGATCATTTTTGTTGAGTCGTTAAGAGGTGGACATGTTGGTGTGCTTTGGCGTCATTCTCTCTCCTGAAGGAGTTATGCCAAACACACAAAATGTATGTTCTCTGTCTGCTGTCCAGGTCAAAGCAGAACAGGCCTACCTACTACCACCACCGTGATTAACTGTGGTTTAATGTTTTGTTTTTTTTCTGAAATGTACTGATTAGGACATCCTCAGTGAGACTTTGAAATACAGATGAGTACGGGGAATTAAATATCAGATTAGGAAAAAATGACCAGCTGGAGCAAAGATCATATACGTTCATTTTAAATGATGTGAAAACCTTTTTGAGAAACTGGAAAATGAGATACTAATATACAGCCATTTTAAATACATTAGAGTATTACTGAAAAATGTATGTATTATAGTGACTTAATTAACTAAGTGATACAGATCACATAAGTTATCACACAGAGACTGTTTACAAGTCTTTACTTTAAATAATTATAATGACTTCCAACTTACATGAAAATATGACATTTCCAGTTAGAACATAATATCAGATCAATAAAAAATAACCATAACTCAGAAATTTAGACTTAATGAGAAGCATGCTTAATACCTGCATAAAAGGTTTTATTTTCAAAAGATGCATTTAATATGCAGTAGTCATTCTTTATGTAAACTTTAGTTTCTTTATGTCTTTTTATTTGGTATATGTAAATGTCTGTTTTCTGGTATTTGTTATTTCCCAGAATTTCTTTTTAAAAAATATTTGGACGCATGAATTTAATACCTCGGAAACAATTTCTATTTATATCTAATAACTTTAAGGAGAGACTATGTGGAAATTAAAATGTAGTTTTCTAGCTGTTTGGTTGTTAAGCCTCTTAAAAACAACAATATACATAAACAACATGAACAGAGGTTGTGTAATGTCCTACCTGTGTGCTCATGGATCTCCACTTTGGGCTTACTGGTGCTTACCGTCACTGACAGACACATGTGACCTAAAACAGAAGAATAACGGGCTTATCATAGTTCATTTAACACAGATTTTTAGATGTTTTTTTTAAAATACCACCTTCATAAGTAACAATGGACATTTATCAATTTTTCAGTGAACCTATTAAGTTTTCATTCAAAGAGAAATAACAGACGGTTCTTAGCAACTTGTGCAATTCAATGCTGGGAATATATGTTGATTAATCTTGTGATAAAGTGAAGAATCCGCATGGTTGTTATCATGGTGTCACTGTATTATATTATCTGCACAAATTACTATTTTGTACACACAAACAAATAGACAGCAACATAAGCAAAAAAAAAAGAAAATCAAAACCCATCCAACATATTTTACTTGACCAAATTGACCTATTCTCCAAAGTTTTGTAATTTTTCAGGACCGTTCCTCCGTCCGAAATGATATATCCACTTTCACTAAATAATCAATGGCTAAGACTAAAGTATACTTGTAATGCTATATTTGCTACATATAGACATGAATACGTATATTTATTTCCGGTTTTGTAAAGAAAACGTTCCCTTGCCTGAAATGTCGGGATCTCCATAAACAGTCCAGAAATAAACAAACAAACAAAATAAAAAATTCCTAGACATTAACCAAACACTTTAAAGGGCAAAAACATATTAAGACGTATTTAGATTTTTGATTAATGCAAAGCAAAAACTTTGTGTCAGCGCTATGAAAGGACATTTAAACTTCTCTGTTTCCAAACGTTGTAAACATGAGCTGAGCTGAACTGTAACCAGAAACTTAAAGTCTAAGCCAAATGGTATTTCTAAGTTGTAGGATTCAGACTATAAGAAGGCTGTGAACAGATGGAGAGACAAAATCAGAAACATATAGAGTATGTGGTTAGGTTCTGGTGGTGCCAGGAACGGTGCTGTTCAGGAATGTTGCTGATGAATCATCTCCTGACAAACTCCTGATAACCTTCTCCACTGATCTGTCTCTTCAACCAGCGCTCAAACCCAAACACACACACACACTGACGCCAAACACACACTTAAATGTGCAATATTGAAAACATGGTTGTGACCCAACAATCAGTGTGAAATACATGTAGTGTGAAAATAGGCATGTGTCCAGTTTCTATCTAAAGTAATTCAGCTTCAGTCAGACTGGATATAAACTAAAGTCTTGTTAATTTGGTTTTGGTCTGGACCAATCTGAAACCTGAATATTCTTTGAGTTTAAATATTTCAATGTAGCCCAGGTTATATGTTCAGGGTAAATTTTTCTGCTGGAAGGTGAACTTGAACCCCAGTTCTAAGACATTTGAAGCCTCTAAAATATTTTCTTTCTGTATTTACCTCCATCCATCATCCTATTAAGTCTGTCCAGCTTCCCTGCCACTGGGAAACAAAAGCGTCCCCACATCATAATTCCTCCACCACCATTCTTCACCAAGGGGATGGTGTGTTCAAGGGTATCGATTTCACTCGAACGTACTCATTCGCATCCAGGCCTTAAAGTTCATTTCTTGACCCATTTACCTTCTTCCACTACATGGCTCGTAGCAAACAGAAATCATGAGTTGCTATGATTTTCTTTCAACAACAGATTTCTTCTCAACACTCTTCAGTTTCTGAAGTGCATTGCTAATTGTCTGTTAGCTGTCAAAAGATTTCCCCACCTGAGCTGTGGATCTCTGCACCTCCACCAGAGTCACCAAGAGTTACCACTGGATTGTTTTTAGCTGCGTCAGATTAAAGGAGGTAGAAACGAAGGCATGCCACACTTTTCAGTTTTTTGTTGTTGTTTTTAATTCCCTCTTCCTTCAATTTCATGATTATGTGCTACTCTGTGGTGGTCTATTATGTAAAATCCCAATAAAATACATCAGTTTGTGGTTTCAGTATGAAAATGTGAAAAAGATTCGATATGACAAAACCAGACAGACAGTTTTTCAAAGAACTGCATGTAGTTTAAATTTCTGCTACAGATGCATGTGTCATCAAATGTTCGAAGATGACATTTAGTCAGTGGGTGTGTGTGTGTGTGTGTGAGTGTTGGGAGCACATGCATGTGCTCTTCTTGCACACAAAGACAGCCTGTAAAACTGTAACCTTACCCACCTCAGCTGACACGCCACACACAGAGGCATGTACATTTGTAAGGATCTGATTGAAGCCTGACCTCCGATGCTGTAAGTTTTACCTTCACCCTTAACTTCTGTTTTTTTGGGGGGTTTTTCCTGGATGTTTGCCAACCATGCCAGCCAACAAATGCATTTTTAAATATTGTGTTCTCAGGAAAAGGAAATCAAACTTGGAACATTTTCAATTGGGCATTTGTTTTGTTGTTGTTTTGCTCTGTTTTTAAAAATGTGAAAATAGCCAAAGCAAATGTGTTATAACTCAGTCTGAGAGAAAAATGCATCAATCTTTTAATCTTTGTTAGAACATCATCGCCGCACAAGTAAATGAGAGGAAGATGAAAACACCAGGGCTCCAATTACTGGCATAAAGCTTGTTGTTTAAAATTCCTACAGCAACATCAAATGCATGTTTTTAACAGATAGCAAGCAGTTATTCTCATCCCAGACCAATTAGCCAGAGGGTCACACGAAGGCCATCTTTTACAACTCAAGCGACAGGACCTGAAACTCCTCTGCAGCTCTGTGTGATCCGTTTCATCAGCCTGTGGATCTCGGGTTCAAACAGCATCAGAGCCCACTCAGTGTAAACATGAAGCTCAGCCACTCCCGTCACAATCTCGACCCCTGAACACGAAACGCCCTCCTCCCTCTGGATGAGGGGTCTGCGAAAGCTCAATCACACACACTATAAATCAGTGGAAAGAAGCCCAGGAACAAATGGAATGCAATAATTATCAGCTTAAACTCTTTGTCTGTGCATAGTTCAATTAAAATATCTATTTATCAGATCGTGGCCAAAAAAGCGAGTCTTTGTGTGAGAATAAACATAGAATTGTAGGAAGTGTTTGCACAGTTGAAATTGCTGCAAGAATAGCTTCCTTTTATCAAATTTATCGTTTATTTTACTTGACTAAATTACATTTACCCCAAAATCTCAAAACAATAAATATAAAAAAAACCCAGCAATATATGAATGTCCAATATTAAAAATGAAACTTTTCAAATCCTGCGCAGTTTAAGGTTTAAGCATAACCTTAAAATACTCTCATTAGTTTCAAAATGTGAGAACTGTGCAAGTTTTTCTACCCAGAATCACTTACTGTGTGCAGCGATGATGAGCAGCAGCAGCGGCAGCATCTTCGTGGTGTTTTATGGTGCGTCTTGGTTCTGGAGTTTAGCTCTGAGGGGATTTGCTGAGTCTGGATGAGATAAAGTTTAACTGCTAACTCTCTACAGCCTCTTCTTCAAGTTTCATCTGCAGCAGGGGCTGTGGGCGCTCATGTGTGCTGGACAACTGACAGGGTGTGAGGGAGGGAGACAGGGGTTTACACTGTACACACACACACACGCCCACGCACACACCCGCGCTCACACACACGCACACGTAGGAAACATGAGCAGGACAAGAGTTTGTGTTTTGACCTGTGCCAAACTTTAGGCCACTGAATACAATGACGTATCAGATCTTTATTCAAGAGTTTTCTGTTATTAAAAATTCTGCGTTAGCCTTTGCAAAAACATGAGAAAAACTAAATTTATATTGAAGAAATCTATAATATATTTAATATAAGCATACGGTGTAAATTTGAAGGCCATTTGTTTAAGGATGAACAACGCAAAGAACAGGGGCGGCTTTAAATCTGCAGACATAACCATACAGAATATTGCCAAAGTCGAATATGCATAATATTAAAAATATTTCAAAAATAAGGATGTCTTTTATTGGCCAATGTGTTTTTCAAACGTTTTTGGATAAATGGATATTTCATATCCAGTGACGCATTAGTTTAAGCAAAACTTTGAAATTCACATAATGTACATTACCTTAGCCAGTCCAAAAATTGGACTTAATGACTTAAATGGCATTTTGAGCATATGCAATGTTCTCTTTTATTTTTAAATTTTAGACAATCTACATTTGTAATGATGAACCCTTTGCACTGCCTTAAGCAGAATTAGTGAGAGGTGAGCACAGGAGGAGATTTTACAAGTCTTACCTAAATTCATGATTCATCATGAAGGTTATGGTTTAGCTCGCACTCCCACACACACCTGATTTTGGAATTTGAATCATTATTAAAGCCCATGATGCCATTATGAATCTGTGAAATGCCTCCTTTATGCTGCATATTAAAAGTGAGCAAAGCTTCCCACGGCTGGCGAGGCGGAACAGAAGACACCTCAGACTATTACTGAAACGCTTCAGTAAATCTCTACAATTTCTTACAAAAACACCATTTTTGCGTCAAAACATCCAACACATCCGTCATATGGTGTGATTCTGTTTGATCCAGTTCAACAGTCCTGTAGCATTCACACAAAGAAACTGTAAGAAAAAAATCACCAACATTACATGGCATTGAATGCTCATACCAGCATTCTCTTCATGTCACCGTTCTTTGCACCCATAGCTGGGCCCAACTGTCTAAGCAAGTTCCCTCTGACAGCAGAAAACCGGTCAGCATGTTGGTTCGTTCTTATGGTTTATAATCTGAGCTTGGTGAGGGTGTTTGTAGAAATTTTTAGAAAAGTGGCAAATGAAGCCTTGAAGAATGTAGTCTTTCCTCAGATTTGAGTTTAGAATCCAGCTTCAAACATAAACAAAACATGGTGAAAATATTTTTATATATATGTATTTAATACTGACAATATTAAGCTAACAGTTCATGTAAGTTTATATGAGTATGTGGGGTTTTCTGTCTAATAACATGGATCTACTGTAATATATTTAGAATAGCCTGAAAAATGATAATGCAGGTCACTATAAGTACAAGCCAAAGTGACCCTTTGAGATTGATTAGGTTTCTGTAACTTTAAAGTTAGTCTTATTAACTTTGGCAACATGCACCGTCTCAAGTCAACAACTCCAGCTGAAACCATCTCCAATTCTTACTCTGAAATCCACATTTCTCCACTCCTCATGTTCTAGCAGCAGGACATGCTCAGGTAGTTTGCTTTCACTTGCATTTTTATTGATTTCCATCTTGTCAACCAGGCCCTGCACTTGATACCGACACGCTCCTGTGGACATGTTGCTGGGGAGTTTGTGCAACAAATTCTGCAAGCTGACAGCCCTGTTTTGAGAAACAACAAATGTTATCATATTTTATTTTGATTATCCTAAAGCATACAGAAAGCAGCCCTCCAACTAAGCGAGTAGGATGTCACAGAAGGTCTCCATGTGTCGAGTGTCGGATGAGGTGTGGAGATGAGACAGCTGCCGTTGAGCCTCTGCGTCCTTGGCTATAAGGTTTCTAACCAGCAGCAGTCACACAACAGCACATTGTTGCTCGCTGTAGCTAATGTGCACACATGCTTACACTTGTGGCCAAAAGCACACTCAAAGACACACGGATGAGGCCCACACGCCGACACGTGTGCGAAGGCGCACACAAGAGAGGGTCAGTGAAACACCGTCAGCTAAAATCTCAGCTGTAGCACCTGTCCACAATCAGCAGTCCCAGCTGTTCGGCTTTGAGCAGGATGCACTGATGTCATGTAACACACAGTGACACACTGACACAGACACATGTGTGCCACACTGCTCCCTGTCCACTGCTCACTTGACATGCTTGGCATAAATAAACGGAGGTAAAGCTCCTGCTATTATGAAATATCTAAGAGTTGAGTTTAAACCAGCAGTGCAACTTCAGTCATCGCTTCAACAGCTGCCTTCATTAAACTTTGCTGAAACTAAACGCTCTGGAGTCCAAATTATTATTTTTTTTTTCAACAGAACTTTAAACTCTGTCTTAACAACAAACATTGGCTCAATTTTAAAGCTTTAACATTAACATCTACAAGAAAAACATATGTTTTTGTGAATTTACTACTTACTTTAGCAGTTTTACAAATTTTGATGGTTTTTTTGCCAAGTAATCTTGCATAAATTAAAATAAATTGGATGTAATAGTAACATGTTTCCTTGCAGAGAATTTGTGAGCAAACATATTTGTAAGATTTTTTTTACAAATCTTTATCACACACCTTCATGTAGTGCTAACATGGAGTTATTTTTGGTAAAGATGTTCAAATGTAAGCCTTAAAAAAGCAAAGTATTAAGCTGTGTCAGAAATTTTTGGACTAAGTTTTCTGGGCTACGTAGACTTTTATTGACTTTTATTACAGTCTAATAACGTTTCCAGGACCGTTAGAAGAGAAACAAGCCCACGGCATCGCACATCCTCCACCGTACTTAACAGTGATAATTCAGCGTACTCATCCTTTATTTTACACTAGATCTACCTGGAATGTTTGTTATTATTTATGATTGTTACTGATGTTTGGTGACCCTAAAACACGTTGCTATGCGCCTCACTGAGCACGACAAGATTAATTTGGGTCCTCATCCATCCTCAATGTAGACATTAACCTAAATTGCATCCGATTTATGCCCACGAGAAACTAAAAACTTATGGTTCAACATTAGAAACTTTTAACACAGTAATGTTCACATACTCCTGGCTGGTTATCTCTATGGGATTTGTGACATCAAAGACACAAGGAAAAAAGATAGTCAGGCCACGAGACAGGTAGTTAATTATTATTTTTTTCATTTGAAGGTCAGAGTCCAGCTTCACATTACCAGTAAAAAGATTTGCTTCCTGGGAAGTTAAGATCAAAATTACCATAGTTGTCCTTTCCAAAAATCACAATTTTCGTACAAATTTCTAATTTGTACAATATTCTGAATTTTATGTACAAATCTTTTCCAATTCTGGTACAAGACTCACTTAAAACGGTCTTTTTTTTTATGTAGTCTTTATAAGCAACTACAGGAAAAAATGCTAAGCTTTTGATGCTAAAGTTTAAAAACTCCAAATACTCTGAGCTTGTGATATCAATCACTTTCTGCATAAAGAGTTTTTATCTTTATGCAGAAAGTGTAAACTTTCTCCCCTCATAAGTGTCTGAACCAATGCCAAGAGGAAGCAAAAACGGGAAAAATATGTGGCCTTTTGACAAAATCAGGTCAGGGCTGTAAGGTTTATGATTTACATGAAGAAATAAAAAAAGGAGGCAGGATAAGGGCTGTTTAAAAAGATTGGGAGAACAGAATCAAGTTATTGTTCAAGTCAGAGAGCAGAGAGACAACATTTGAAACGGTCTCAATCCGGAATACTGAAGCAAATTTTAGAAATCAAGATGAAGACGCTGGTGCTGCTCTTCGTGAGCGTTACAGGTACAAGAGTTTTAATTTTCCCAGGAGAGGAAGAGATTAAATCCTCTCCTGTATGTCTGGGCCGTTCACTGGGAGCTCTCGAGTTTTTCTTACTACACTTTTCCATTCAGCGCAGTTTTGAGCTGTTTTGCAGTGAAGTCTTCTGTCAGAAACTTACTAACAGTGTAATGTTAGTTTAGTTATTTAATAATGAAAGGTACAGAAGCTTTACTACTTTGACAGCATTTATAAAAAGAATAGATTATTTTCCAGATGCCTCCCCTCACCGATGAAGGGTCAGAGTTTAATTTTATTGCAGTGACTGTAAAAGTTTCTCGCCGATCAAGCAGGTTCAAAACAGATTTAATACCAATGCAAAAAGGATGGCAGTGCTTCTAAAAATGTTTTCATACCTCTTAACTTTATTTTTTATTATTTCACATTACAACCACAAACTACAATCTATTTTGTTGGGATTTTATGTGAAAGCTATAAACTATAAACTATAAACAGACTATAAAACTATAAGCTATAAACAGTCTTATGTTGCTTACTAAAAGAGTGTCTTTGAAAACAGTTTGTTGCAATATGCTTTAGTTTAGATGAAAAGGGTGATAATGTATTTGTAAAAAAAAAGAAAAATGGTAAGCATATCTTTCCTCCACTTCCCAATGTTGAATTATTTTCTGTTGGTTTTTCATCCACACTCCCAAAAAACTGCGCTGAGGTTTGGAAATATAAATGGTATCCCGACATCTTACAACCACTTATCCTGTTAATAACCTCTGCTTATTTTCTTCCAATACTTTCACAATTTTTGTTTGCAGTGGCTCTGGGGATGCCGACGTTTCCACAAGATCCAGTTCCAGAAGGGAAAAACCGGCCGCCAGTGGCCGGGGACAGGGTACCCGTCCAGGGTCATGTAGTGGTGGAGCATCCTGCACCGCAGGTTTTACCTGATCCCAAAGAGCAGCAGGAGAAAACGGCTCCAGCAGAACAGAAAGAAGAAGAGGCCCAACCTGAGACCAAACAGGACGAAGTGCAGGTGGAGGAAGAGTTGGAACCAGAACAAGAACCAGCACCAGAGAAAGAGGCAGAGCCTGTAGAGGGTCCCGACTTTCAGGTGGAGTCTGAAGTTAATGTTGAAGTTGAAGGACAACCTCAATACGAACTGGAGGAAGAAGAAGAAGAAATAGACCCTAGTTTTAAGGTGCAATCAGCGCCTAGGGTAGATGCTGGAGTTCACATGGAGCTAGAACCAGAAGAGACACCTGAGTTAAACGAAGCTCCAGAGACATTTCAGGCACAAGCGGAGCTCGATAGAGGAATAGGTCCAGAAATGGAAGTTGAAGAGAGGCATGTAGACATAGAGGGGAAACCCCTGGCTGTGATGGAGTTAGAACCGCTGGACGATGCCGAGATGCCTGCAGAGGAAGTGAGCAAGATGTCAGAAGAAGAAATGGCTTACATAGAGGCTTTTCAGGAACAGGATCCTGCTGCTGCTGAACTCCTTCCGGAGGAGGAGGAGGAGGAAGAAGAGGAAGACAAGATAGACGGAGAGGAAGATTTGAAGCAGAAATATGAAAATAATGTTCCAGATGAGCAAGAGACCATGGAGCTGGAGCCTGAGTTAACAGGAGAGCAAAATCCAGAAGACACACCAGATGCTGCAGTTCTGGTTGAGGAACCAGTGGACCCAGCGGCTCAGCAGACAATGCCTCTGTCAGAAAACTATTTCCCAGAGGAAGAGGCAGGAATGGAGATGTATGCAAGGGATGGAGCACCAGAGCAATTCCCAGAGGAGCAAGGAATGGAAGATGAAGGTCTTCCAATAATGATGGAAGATGATACACAAAGGCAAGGTGAGTGGAGATAAAACATTATTCATTTAAAGCCTGAAACAGCACACTGGAACTGTTGAATCTTAAGATTTCAACTACTGTATATGTTTAAGAGCTTAATTCTGTTATTATAGATGAGGTTGCATAAAGGAATTTATTTTTTGTTCATGTTTGTTTAAATATAAAACGGAATAGCTTCACAGATACATAAAAAATTAGATATATTCAATATTTGATGATTATTCTAAGAATAAAGTGTTTCCTCCTCTGTGTACTGTAGTTAGGGTTTTAGGCAAGCCAGGATAATTACGTTTGCAGTTTCATATAGAATAGAATACCATCTTTACAAGAACAATGAAAACAGTTTACTGTATCAGCTTTCTGTATAGAAGCACTTTTTTTTTAAAGAAAGGTGCACAAGCTTATATTTTCGAATGGTAGATGATCTTAAATGATCTTAGATTTTAAGAGAGGGCATAGATACCGACAAAAATGAATGTAGTTTAAATGTTAAAATGATCCTGCAATTAAGAAAATCTTGCATTTTTCTTTTTTGCCACAGGGGAGCGCTATTGTCCTGGTATGATTATTGATGGGAAGTGTTACCAGTTCTTCAAAGAACCACTCAATTACGAAGATGCCGAGGTATTATTAATATATCATTTCTTCCCGTTGAAATGATTTATGTTTTAAGATTTCTTTACGAAATTAAGATGACCTCACACAACATTCCTCTGTCTGTTTATTGTCTTGTAGCTCTTTTGCCAAGAACAATTTTCAGGAGGCCACTTAGGCTCCATCACGACCCAACACGTCCACCAAGAGCTGATGAGTTTCATACAGCAGAGCGGAGGAAACACACGTACCTGGGTTGGAGGACGACGACTAGATGTGTGTATTCCTCAGTCAGGAAATAACTTCATATCTTGTCTTGCAATAATAACAGCTACAGAACCTGCACAAGGTTAAATGAGGCCCTGAGCAATGTTTTATTTGGAGGCTCACTTTTAGTGAAGCCTGTCAGCCACCACATTATCACCAGGCATCCTTTACATTGTCCATGCTTGATTTTTTGTGCTTTTTCTATTATTTTTGCATTCTGTATTATTCCAACTTCTCTTACGTAAAATATTGTCCGACAAAATGTCTGACACTCACATTACTCTTCAAAAATATTCATTATGTCACATTTAAAATTAAAAACGTTCATTTTTCCCAACATTTCACTTAGCTTCTTTTTGTCTTTTCATTTCATTTATTTAAAATTAAATGAATTGTCAGATATACTGTTGTTGGTACATGTTGCCTTGCATTAAAAAGGTTCTGGGTTCAAATCCAGGCTCTAAACAAACACAAGACACAAGCAGCAGAAATTATTCCATTATAGGTTTAAATTATTACTTTGCTAATGTTCAGTCTAAGGTTTTCTTCAGTATTCAAACTGTCCGCACATTTGCCAACATGTCCTGAGATAATCTAGCTTAACTTTAACGGGAGGCCTTAATTTTTGGCATCGTTCGAACGGTTCATTCTTCAAGTGGAGGAATGACGGGTTCTCATGTTGATTTTGTTACATTGCAGAGACGCTTCGTCTGGTTGGACGGATCCCGCTGGAGCTATGAAGACTGGCTCCCAGGCGAGCCAAATCACACAGCCGGAGTGGAGAACTGCGTGGAAATTCTGGGTAAGAGACGATTTTTGAGATTTTTATTGAAGTTGGAAATTTTCTTAAATTTTCAATATTTTTATAAAAAAAATTAAAAATTTTAAAAAAAAAAAAAAAAGCGTTTTTAGGAACATGTTGAAATATTGATTGAAACTGAACACAGAAATTCATATTGAATTTAATGGCTAAATTACAATCCTAATGAAAAGGTTGCTGGATAGGGACATCTGAGATAAAGGAGCGATGTGCATATGTAACTTTAAAACTGTGAAAGCGAAGAGGCGTACGGCAGCAAGTTTTAGCTTGAAACCAAATGATTCACTTTTGAAAAACTTCAGCCTCAGTGGAGAGTTAAACTGAAACACAACTTGATTACAAGTTGTTTCCAACTAATATTAGTGCCTCGTTATGTTGAAAAACTTTGTTGTAATAAAGTTTCTCATATTTTTAGCTTGTTTGGTGAAGCTTGGAAAGCCATATGAGGAGTTTATTGAAAACACTGACATATTTCCATAACCCATTTGCATCCTGCTCTGCCTCCTGAACATCCCTCTCCATGTCCAGCATAATTCACAGGGAGGATGTAATCTCCTGCTGTGACGTAACAGCAGCTGTAAAAAAAAAAAACTCCCTTCATGTCTGAAAAGCAGCTTGATTTCTATTTAGAAATGCAGGGCAAAAAGCTTAAGTCCTTACTATAATTTAAAAACATATCAGCCGATATTATAAAGATGTTAGTAATGCTTAAAATTACTGTTTAATTTATATAATCAAACCAGATAACTTCTAAGTAGCTGTGAAGCGGTGCAGCTAAACAGTGAGTTTAGCACAAAGAAAATACAGGAAGCGACATTCCCCTGTGGTTTATTGTCACAAAAGGTACTGCTTCTTTAAGCAAACACATATTTTACTGATTTCTCCTATCGATGTGGATGACAGCAGGCAGAGCAGACATGTGTGGACAAGATGAGAGCTAAAAACAGCTCTCATCTTAGAATCAGGAACAGATTTTCCTTCAGGTTGCCCTCTAAACATAGAAAGGTGAACTGTGTTTGATCTATTCTGCAAACTCCTCATAAGGCTTTACATTATTGAATATAAGTTCCATAATTCAACACTGAATTTCAATCTCCATGTTTGATGAAGTTTAATTGGCTAATGCTGGCCACTAATGTCTCCGAAACTACTTATTTGCTTTAAGGAACAATAAATTGTTTAGATTGTCTGGTCAAGTTGGTTTGTGTATTTGTTCATTTCAATTAATAAGTGAAATGATGGTTTATTGTCTTATTTACTCAAGTTAAAATATGATATTAAAATTTGCTTGATAGAGTGAAACATTTAAAATGTGACAAAAAAGCAAAACCAGAAGAAATGTGTATGGAGGCAAATTATTGTCAAGAAATAGTACATGGTGGTTTACATTTTTTTTTATTATTATTATTTAAATATTAAAAGCTGCAGTAAAGAAAAGCTTAAATGCATAACTTTTTACTCATTGATTTTTGTCTGTTTTTGTTTCTTCAGGAAATGGAAAGTTTAATGACTTCACGTGTTGGGAAGCTCAAGCTTTCGTTTGCTCCTACCCTGCTTTGTAAATTCAGAGGAAGAACAACAAACTACTCTTTTTTTTTTACCTGAATGTATGCTTAATTCAGAGTTTTATCCATTGCTTTGTGTCTGTATTTATCAATTAGGAACGAACTTTTTAGACTTAATAATTAGTCTAAAAAGAAAAATAGATAAGTCAATATTTCAGTCAAAATCTTCTATGTTTTTGGTTTTTGGCTTCTGTCAATCAGGATTAGTTTTGTAAATTGATAAACGATGTTGGGTTTGTTTTTATAAAGTGGGTGAAGCTCACTTGTAACATGATCATGTCACATTCTCCAATTATATTACAACAATGTTTGATTTAATGGTGTCAGATGGTTGGGGGTAAAATTCAAACCTCATACTCGAGTTATTTCTCGATGTATTTGATTTAAAAAAAAACTTTTAATAAAGAAAAACTTCTTAGTGATTATGTTGTTGTGAATACCAGATGACGTAGCATGTAATTACACTGTTATTGCATGTTTATAAGCACATGTGTAGAACACTTTATGTTCAAGCTATAAATACGCTTCAAAAAACTATAATATCTACTGTCAGAATAAAATTTGATACAATAATAAACAATTAACAAGGTTTTTTTTTTTCTCACTCTGTATAAATTAAAGCATAATTTAATTTATAGAACCCTGTACAGTTTAGGGGAGTGAAGGTAATTTAATTACAATCTTCAGTTGTTAATCTCACATTGAGTTACATTTATTAAGTATACCTTATGGGTTTTCTATTAGTTTTAAATATAACAAATTGAGAAAACCTTCCTGTTTAACTCCTGCAGCTGTTTCTGATATCATTGATTGCTCATTAGGAAATAGAGAAGACAAATTTAAATTTTATGTCAAATCCAGTGTATTTAATAAATCTTGTATTTGATGTAACTGCCAAGCAAAACACAAATAGTCCATTTAATTCATTTGCATAACGTAGACCCCTGTAACATAGTTTGGGGAGAAAACAGGTTATGTTTGTTACAAACAGTCAGCTTAAAACTGTTTGTAACAGTTTTAAGCTGACTGTGTTTTTGCAAAACTGATCACAAGTGATCACACTCTTCTGCTAATAAAGCATCTTTATGCATTGCATATAAATCCTCACCCTCCTTTTAAAATTACTGCGGATTAACACCCATTTACTGATATATTTACACTCCCCTGCTGCAAATAGAGCTACTATAAGCCCACTGTGACTTACATGCTGCTGTGTGACTCATTTTCCACTGACCCATACACAATCTTTTCCTGACCTTTGCACACAGAGATGAGGATTACAAACTCTAAGGTCTTTATCCTGCTGTTATATTTGCTGACTGCTCCACCTATGGATACATGAATTATCACCACACACACTCAAACACACACATGCTCACATGCGTTCTCACCACCATTCCTAATATTCAGATGACAGGGACTTTTGTCAACTATTGTTCAAAATGCCACATGGGTTCTCTCAGGCTTTCCGCTGTTCTCCTACCAGGAAAAGTTATGGCTGCAGGAATTAAGAGATCATGGATAAATGGGCATGTGAGCTCTGCTACTCATAGGAATAGACCTTATATCTTTAGTGTACAGTATGTATTTAAATAGCTCACATTAATTTATGGACTCTATACATCATCAGAAAGGATTGTTTTTGTTGTGAGTCAGGGAAATACATTGAATTTCACAGCAGAGATTAATACAAAGAACAGAGAGCCGTATATTCCTCCTGTTGGGATCATACCGCTTCGCAGTGATGGAAATCCCCCCACCCCCATAATACCTTCACTGATTATTAGTGTTGCTGTTTAGATGAAAGTGACTCACTGTTTGTGCTCACCATCTGTCAGTTCAAGCCATTTTCCAGCTTCATGCAGCACCGCCACCTGTTTGCCGGCTCCACTCTGTGTGTTTGTGAGCTCAATTCACCGAAGCTGTGAATCCTCCCACCTAAACCTGGACAGCCTGGCTTACAACGCCGTCACAGAGTCCGCTCTCAGTCAGCAGGCTGGACTCTGCTGCTAGCAACATCACACCCAATACAAGATTTAGGGAATTGTCTTTTAGTATGTTTTATGTACCAACACTTGACTCTTATATCTAATTGTAGTGTCAACCGTTGGTCTGACAGCACTCAAGTATACCAGTATTTTCTTTCTGGTATTTCTTGACTAATAAAAGTCAACATATATTTCTTCTGGTTGACTGACGCCTGAACTTGTCTTTACCATTTTGAAGAGTGGATAAAGGAAATGGACCTCAAAGGAAACATCCCTTGTGTTTTATATACAGTATGTCTCTGTACCATCGCATTTCTTTACAATAACTGCAAAACCTCCTCCAGCAGAAGCCAATTTAAAACATGCAGGACAGTGTTGACAGAATTGACAAGCACCGTCCCAGACTTTCTGATAAGCCATAAAACGTTCAGTGTAAAAATGAGAAATGCTTTTGTTGCAATTAGCGGTAGAGAAATGATTAGATATACTGAGAAGCATGGTAAAAAACAATTTCTGAATGTGGGATTTGTTTTGAAAAAAATATATATGTATATCCTTCTTTAATGGCATCACAGCACATGTATGGAGGATGAAAGGCCTCTTTGCCATCACCCTAATCTTTTTTCTCACCACAGATTCTCAATAAGAGTCAACTCAGAACTCTAGCTGGGCCACTCCAAAATATATCTATTATATTAATAGATATAAGCTTATAGAAAGACGGTAAAATGAAAACTTCAAACCGAAATCTGCCAAAAGAAATCTGTACTTTTAATTTTTACGTTTAGAGACCAATATAAAGTTGTTTAGTTGACCAAACATTATTTTTGATCTGGCTGCCTCCATCTGTTGTGAGCAGGATTGCACTAGAAGACGAGAATAATTATTGTATGATACACATTATTAAATTTAAAGGCGCAATAACTCACATATTGTCAAGCCAATCAAGAGAACAGGTTGGGACTATTATAAAACAACAGAAGATGTGAGGAAGAGGATGAAAGGTGGGGGTGCATGGGAGTAGTTTCAATGATTTAGTGCTTAAATCCTCTGCACATGTGCAGAGGATATAGCATCACACAACGCAAGCTGCCGTTGAAGCGTTGGGAGGGGTCCCTGGCATAGACCCCTGCTTCCCTCAGAGGCAGGTCACAGAGAACAGATGATGCCGTCTCTATAAAGACATGAACTCAACATACAAAGGTGCGCACTTTGTGGCAAAAAAAAAAAAAAAAAAATTAGAAGAGGAGGATACCGCTTCCTGAAGGTATGTTTCACATTTTCTGAAATTTGACATTTCAACTAATTTTTCCACGTACTGAGATTTCTAAAGAACAACACAATATGTGTTTTGCGTTGAAAAAAAAAACAAAAAAAAAACAAAAAAAAAAACTGATAGTGTTAGAAACTGCTTTCCATACTTGGTCTGAACTTCAGCACATTGTAATTTCTTTAGAAAACTCTGCATTAGCTCTGGTTGCCACATCAGATAACAGAGGAAATAATCTGGTGAGCACAATATATATAAACATACCAATGAGTGTTGCTGTCTAGTTGTCGACTCCATGCATTTGTTTTTATCTCTTGTTCCCAAAATGTGCAGGAGATTTTCAGTATTTGTATGTAGATGTTTATCACTTGTGATGTTCTCTCAACACTGTTCAGAAGACATGGAAGGATTGTTACCAGCCAGCCAACCTTTTCTACCAAATAATTCGGAAAGCAGAAGAAAAGAAATCACGAGTCATGATGAGAAACTGCTGAGCAAGGAAGAAATGACTGATCTGGGTAAACCACAATTCACCCTATAAGGACAAGTTGTGACTGAAAAGAACAGAGAACTATTTTTATACAGTTATTACACATTACAAAGCCTGACCAACGCTAATACATAAATGTTTCTGATGTCTTGTGCTGAAGCTTTAACAGACCAAGATATGATGACAAGAGAGGGTCTGGACAGGAGGAATGTCTGGGAGCCCAGCGTTTACTATCCCCTGGGAAAGGAGTCCTTTCATTTTGTTGGTCATGAAATCAACATCCGGGAGTCTACGGACTCATATGGAGCTCTGATTTGGCCTGGGGTAAGTTCTTCCATCACCATTCTACAAATTCATTGGACAACAGCAGTGGCTTTTGCATGAATGGTTCCCTGGGTGAGGCGTGCTTACTGACACTCCCCAACCAATCAAAATGCAAGGAATTGTCTAAAATTTTAGGAAGATGCAGTGCAAATTCTAACAAAGCAAGTTAAATAGTCACGCTATTCTCAACAGCAATGGGGAGGCAGCTGTCCATTGATTGCTGCGGTACAAAATGTGCACCTAATTTGTTTTTTATTTTATATTTGTGTGGTCTTCCTCTTTCTGATGCCACTCTGGACAACTAGCTACCTGGTCCATATCAAAAACTGCCGCTGCTGGTAAATGTAAAAACCACAATAAAAAAAATGTGTCTCTTTATAGGCAATAGCTCTCTGTCAGTTCTTAGAAAACAACCAACAGCAAATGAACCTGATGGACAAAGCAGTGCTAGAGCTCGGCGCTGGAACTGGCTTACTCTCCATAGTGGCAAGTTTGTTAGGTGGGTTTGTGTTTACATGATTTGAACGGTAATAAATTAATTTTAAATTCTTGAAAAGGGATGAATGGATATTGTTATATTTTAGTTCTTATTGGCTGATGATTTTTTTTTTTTTTTTGGTGCGAATGCTTTAGCTTTGTAGCTAATTTTAGCTTTAATGTAGGTTTATTTTTTGGTGTGAATGCTTTAGCTTTGTAGCTAATTTTAGCTTTAATGTAGGTTTATTTTTTGGTGCGAATGCTTTAGCTTTGTAGCTAATTTTAGCTTTAGTGTAGGTTTATTTTTTGGTGCGAATGCTTTAGCTTTGTAGCTAATTTTAGCTTTAATGTAGGTTTATTTTTTGGTGCGAATGCTTTAGCTTTGTAGCTAATTTTAGCTTTAGTGTAGGTTTATTTTTTGGTGCGAATGCTTTAGCTTTGTAGCTAATTTTAGCTTTAGTGTAGGTTTATTTTTTGGTGTGAATGCTTTAGCTTTGTAGCTAATTTTAGCTTTAGTGTAGGTTTATTTTTTGGTGTGAATGCTTTAGCTTTGTAGCTAATTTTAGCTTTAGTGTAGGTTTATTTTTTGGTGTGAATGCTTTAGCTTTGTAGCTAATTTTAGCTTTAGTGTAGGTTTATTTTTTGGTGTGAATGCTTTAGCTTTGTAGCTAATTTTAGCTTTAGTGTAGGTTTATTTTTTGGTGTGAATGCTTTAGCTTTGTAGCTAATTTTAGCTTTAGTGTAGGTTTATTTTTTGGTGTGAATGCTTTAGCTTTGTAGCTAATCTTAGTTTTACTGTATGTTGTTGCATTCTGCGTGAAGTAAGTTACATCGATCAACATGCTAGCGATAGCCTACATGCTATTATAAGTATTTTAGCTAGCTTAATTTTTTTTTGGGGGGCGGGGGTTTAGCTCAGTTTAATTTACAAACTTCTACTTGCACATTAGGTGGAGTAAAAGTGAAACTTGACATTTAGTGATCCACAATTTTTGACATATTAGCTAAAAAAGTATAACTCACGCACTGCTCTTGGACATATGGCCTTACAATCTGGCTTCGTAAGCAGACTTCTGGACCAATTTATGAGACGCCATAGCTGGGATTTTTACATTGACTTAAAGTTTTCACTCATTTTCAACAGTTTTTCAATACATGTTTTATACAGACTGTTTTGCTTTTTTTGCTGCTTCTCCTTATTTCTCACATTTCTGCAAGTCTTCTGCGGTTGACTTAAAAACGCTTCTGCAATTTTCACCAAACACATTCAGCTTACAGCTGAATTTTCGTAAGCAATGCAAATTTTTCTAGTTTTTATTTTATTCTTATAACATTTTCGTATATTTTAAAAGTGTGTCGCTCAAAAAAAAAGTCTTATGTCTCCAACAGGTGCCTGGGTGACGGCTACTGATCTACCTGACATCTTGTCTAATCTGTCCTTCAACCTTCGCCGGAATACCAAGGGCCGTTCCCGCTACATCCCTCAGGTGGCTGCCCTCTCCTGGGGCCAGGAGCTGGAGCGAGACTTCCCCTTCCCGTCCTACCGCTACGATTATGTGCTTGCAGCTGATGTGGTGTATCACCACGACTTCCTAGAGGAACTGCTGCACACTATGCTTCACTTCTGCAGACCAGGGAGCGGGACGACCCTGCTTTGGGCAAACAAAATTAGGTTCCAGTCAGACCAGAGGTTCGCAGAGCGCTTTAAGAGCAGTTTCAACACAACACTGCTTGTTGAGGTACCGCAGGAGAACGTGTGTATATACAAGGCCACAGCGAAGGAGTGGACAAACGAGATGTAAAAGCTGGAAACTAGCTTAAGAACTTCCTAAATTTAGTTGTCTTTTGTTGATTTAAGTCAATGCAGGGAAACGTTTGGCTTGTTCCATTATCATACGGTTCGTAATATCCAGTAATATCACATGTAATCAAATAACTGTAATACTCTCCTACTACCTTTTCCGTTTTGATATGGGCCTGTGTGACATTCCTTGACTGGAGTATAAACACCATATTGCAAATGCAAAGTTCCTGACACAAGATTTCATATGAATAAACTATTTTTATTTTAATCTTTTTAAACATTTTCTACTTCTGAACAATATATATTTTTTAGAAATAATTAGTTTTCTATTATTTACCTCAGAAAAAACCAACCCGACACAGTGCTTCATTCACAGTTATTCATTACAAGTGACAATAGTTGAACAATAAATAAATGTTTAGGAAATATTTAAAAACAAGTGTGAAAGTTTGAGCTTTTTGGGCTTTGTAGCATTGAATAAAATCAGTTTTATAATTTATAAAGAAAAAACACTTTCATATAAATGGCATGTGCGCTATGTTGACAAAAAAAAAAGCTTTTGAAATGTTCAGAAAATTACCGACAGCACCAGATGCATAATTACTAAAACTATTAATGGTATTTTTAAAATGCCTTGTGTGAATTCAGCACATGACCACATAAAATTAAGTTACGTTGTTTGGAATTCCTAAATGAAGTCCTCTCCAAATTCAAGCTTCACCTTTATTTTGTCCTTTGCATTTCCAGGAAAGAAAAACAGTTCAAAACTTTCTCCATCTGTAGTCAGAAAGCTCAGAAGACACTTTTGTCTTTCCTGGGTGCTTTAATGACACCTCCTCTAAAGAAATACAAGTCTATAAACTGCATTTATTTTCAGTTTGTGTCCATGACTTTACGATATGCAGCATGTTGAAGACTTTGGCTGCTCCAGGATGGACTCTCTGCGGAGATCGTTTGGGATGGTGCCTTCAGGCCCCCAGAGGTTCAGCTCCCCGTAAATGCCCATGTCAATCATCTCCTCTTGCCAGGGGATCGAGATGTTGCCGGTAGCAAACTCGTCGAAAAATGTCTTATCGGGATCCTCCAAAGCGACACCCCTCACTGAGGAGAAAGCCCCAACGTCATCCAGATCCTTGGCGTAGACTACCTTAGGGTCGGGGACAAACGGAGGCGGAAGAATACCTGAGGAGTTCAGAAAAAATAGATGAGTTAAAGCTTTACTAGTACCTAATGAGACTTTAAAATGTTAGAAAACCATTAATGAACGTTTGAGTGTTTTGCCATTTAGTTACATTTGAATTACCAACACATAAACTTCATAAACTCTGGAATTTTATCTGATAATCAGTGGACAATTGTAAGTCAGATGGAAAATGATATACGTTTATTTACAGAATAAAAGTCTGAAAAGTGTGGCATGCATTAACATTTAACACTCTGCCTATTTGTGTTGTTTCTTTGTTTTCCACCAGTTTCAGGTCTTTGGCACCCTCTTCCAGGTTTTCTTTACCAACTTTATAAACTTTAACATATTTTATTTGGCATATATATA
>CAEGAE010068482.1:0-31976 GCA_903067095.1 Girardinus metallicus | reverse complement strand
GGACAATTTGGAGAGGCCAATCAACCTGACAGTCATGTTTTTGGACTGTGGGAGGAAGCCGGAGAACCCGGAGAGAACCCACTCATGCACAGGGAGAACATGCAAACTCCGTGCAGAAAGACCCGGGCCGGGAATCGAACCCAGGGGCTGTTGCTGCAAGGCAACAGCCCTACCAACTGCGCCACTGTGCAGCCCATGCAGAGTATCATTGAAGGCATTATGTTTCAGTTTTGAGATTTCATTGTTACCATCATCAAACATGTACATGTTACAGAAAACTATATTTTCTATAATTTCACAAAAAAGTTTTTTCCCATTTCACTAAATATTGAATTAGTTGAGAATAAAATGAAATTTCGAAATATTACACTCTGATTTGTAAAGTCAAAAAGCTTCAGCAAAAAGGTTGCTATACTCAGGATAATTCATACACCATACCTCAGTTCAAATAACTGAAACTAATTACCAACTGTTTGAATGAATAAGTATTGCCATTGTAGTACTAGTCTGATGTAGCTGCAATGCTGTAAAATGACAGGGTATCACTTTCAAAGCTAATAGTTAAAACCTACACAATAGTTAGTTTAAAAGATTGTCTAAATGTGACCGATCAGAAGATATATATTTATTTTGTATGCCTGTAACATTCAAGTACATCAACTTGCTGTGTCATGTTTTTGCACGTAGACATTGTCAGTTCTGATATTGTTTTTCACTGCTTGAGAAAATGGAGAGATGGTTTGAGAAAGCGTGAAAGGGGTTTATGTGTAAATCTCACTGCCATTCCGTGAGAAATGTCAGCTCTGTTTCTAACACTCAGATGGACACAAGATGTGTGACTTCCTGAATCTTCATGAAAGAGTGACTGAGCAATGAGTCATCATGAAATAATAATAAAGTTTGAAAATGTCAATAAATAAGCCTGACAATTCAATAAAGAAGTTAAGCTTCTTTTAAAATTTATAGAATGTTTATGGATTTGCTAAATATATAGTTTGCAGAGTTTAGTGGTTTTTAAAATTTTATATTGGTTCATCTTTATCAAATTTGGATAGGACATTCAAAAATATTCCCCTTGCTATTTCCTTTGACAATCACAGGCTTACCTTCAGGGAATACGGTTCTGATGGTTTTTTTTGTTATTTTATGATGAAATTGTTGCTAGTGGTTGTCACTTGCAGGAATACACTTCTACATGAGAGAGTACTAGTGTGAGTTTGACCAGCCAGGGTGCAACAGTGTCTTGTGAAGAACTTCATATACTTACTCCAAGGAATATTTTGACACAAAATCATCTTGAAGGTGCATAAGGCTTTTATTACAACCAAGGGATGCAAAATCCCCCCAGGCTGGAAGAAGTCCAATATTCAAATGTCCTTTGATTGCTATGCAACACAGAATAGCATCCCCTTGAAGCATTTTCATGCACACTGGCCTCAGGCTGGGAGCCACTTTTCCAGGACTTCAAAGTTGTAGTTGTGTATGAGTTCACTGTTGTGTGTGGCTTTAAGCAAAACACAGAATATCTCAACCAGCATCTGCTGGTATTGTAAAAAAAAAAAAAAAAAAAAAAAAAAAAAGTGAAATGGACGCAAAACCAACCACAGTAAATCTCCCGCTTTTGGGAGCCTGTCTCTGCTCTGACAACGTCCCTGGCATCAAATGTGTGTTATGAAGAAAAGAATAATTTATCTTACATTGCAGGCTAGAGCAATAAAAGAAACCTAAGACTTGACATCTCTATTTTCAATAACAGAGAGAGCCATCTGTAAGGTGGCTGAATATCATTCTTCCTCTACAAAAGTGGCTTGGCTCAGTAGTTTTAAAGAAAATTCTGCAGCAAAAATTGTCAAGATAGCTGACAGGTGTTCACTTTATTCTCCAACATTTCTTTCATTGTTTTGTCAATGAAGTCCTGGACGAAATGGGTGAGTACACTGACTACTCTGAAAGTGGAACAGTAGGACAGAGAAGAACAACTTTCACATTTAAGTACACCAAGAGCCCTTGGTATAAATATTAATCAGAATAATCCACTCAGAAAATGTTAAGCAGAACAGATAGGAAAATATTTAAACCTGGCAAAGTGAGTGAAAATCAGAAAAAGACGTAACCCCTCAAACAAGTCAATACAGTATTGTAACAATATGGTATTGTTTTATATACATTGTAAAACAATACTAGTTACTAGTTAACTTAACAGTCATGTTTTGGATTGTGGGACTGAGCCGAAGTACCCAAAGAGGACCCACACATGCACAGAGAGAACAAACTGTGCAGAAACACCCCAGATCAACATTTAAACTGTTTCCTTCTTACTGCAAGGAAACAGTGCTATCAGCTGTGTGCAGTCCATATACTTTTTTATCTAATATTTTCTTCAAATTAAAATTTTAACATACACTTAAGATTATTATGCAGCTTACCAAGCTGCTGGCCTGGTAAGCTTCCATAGGTTTACTCATGACATTTAAATAAATTGGGGACACACATGCAGCTTAATCTCAAGATAACTCCTCAGACATACTGCTTCATGTGACATTATGGAAAACCAAAAGAAAACTGATAAGATCTCAAAAAAGGGAATTCTCAACATCCATAAGGTAGTTCATTTCTGGATTTAATTTCCAGATACCGTGAAGTGCCATTGTCATCTGTTGAAAAGCATAAAATTCTGTGTAAATGCCATCACTATTTTTGGCTATGGTTTGGCTACTGTGACCACTGGAGGAAAATGTGGAAGCAAGACTGAGAACACCATCTCTACTGAGAAGTAGAAATGAGTCGGCATCATGTTTTGAGGATGTTTTGCTGCTGGACAGGTTGGTGCACTTCACAAGATAATTGAAATCATGAGAAGAAAATTATCTTACAGTTTCAAAAAAAACATTTTTAAAGAATTGCTTATTAAAAATGGGTTAATGAAATTAACAACATTTCAGCAAACTGTTGATGGAAGTTCATGGGAGAATCTCAATCTGTTTCAGTAGGACCAGAATGATGAATAAAGCAAGTGTTGACACAGATGTACTGAAAAACTATCATTCATCACCTTTCAGGTATCATTCCCATGACAAGTTCACCTGTCTCTGACATGTCATCAAGTTAGGAAAATACTATTCATACTCGACCAGAAAAATTGTAAATTTGATTATTTAATTGCAATGCTTACGTGTGGCATGATAGGCAAAGAATGGTCTGTCTCTTTTGCCGTCAGAAAATTATCAAGCATAGCTTAGTCATCACCCATTCTCATTTACACAGACTGCCACAGTAATGGCCCCATTTGGCTTTTACTGCCCTCTCCTAAATGTGCCCAAATCTGTAAATTGATTTGGAATCTTTTGGTTTGTCGCTGCCTTTCATTATCAGGCTCGGCGGTTCACACAGCTAAGAGATGTGGGCACATTATCTAAGCAAGCACCCGCTCTTTCATTCCCCAACACCACCATCACCCCTCAGATAATCTACTTATCAGTCACTGATAGTGTGAGCTGGAATTGGCTCAGCTAATGGAAGCTACTCAAATAATGGTCTTTTCTGAACAATAACACTCAACAGCAGGTCCTTCTGACTGGAACATGCAGTGCATGGATTAGCTTAATGGGTTAAATAAAAATGTACAGAAAAGGTTCATCATTTCTTAGAAATTATTTGACATTGGGAGTATTTCTATTTTTTGTCTGTTCTGTGGATTTGTCAAAGTTGATGAGATGAATGCAAAAAGTAGGTTTAGATTCCGAATATATCAGATTCGGTTCGGTTGTGTACAAGACACTATTTACCTGGAAGCATGACAACTTCAAGTATATATTCTTTTTATTCACATAAAATATTTATTTGATAGTTGGTAACTTAATGAGACCACATTTTTCAAATGTAAATCTAGTTTTTATAATATTTAAAATATTTCAGCATTGTTTGAAAACTTCTTCCTGAAACATTTCTGTTTATTTTGTACAGTGCACAGCAATTTCTAGTTGGATTCTTGCTACTGAAAAAGTTACTGCATAAATGTGCACCTCCTCTGCTACCTAAGGCAACTCAACACACACACAAAAAAACAGAACAATCCACAATTAGGCAATCAATGAAATTTAATATCTCTATTTTCAGATCCATCAAAGAGATGTACTTGTGCTTTAGATATGAATGAATGAGATGCAGAATCACTGATTACTCTAGTTGCCATAATCAGTTTCTTATTTTGTCATATAAATGTAATTTAGATGATGTACATTAAGAATTTTAAATAAAATTACAGACCTACTTATCTCATCACATGATCTACTCTTTAGATCTACATTTTTATTCAAGGAAAGAAAAAAATGAGTGGGGAAAAAAAAGCCTCATTTGTTATAAATATATCTGCTGTCAAAAAACACAGTGTGATACCAACTCATTTTCTTTAAATTCTAAACAAACATTTAATTAACTCACTAATTAAATGTATTCTCTGCAGAGAATATGTACCACACATGTACTGCATCACTGTGCTTCATCATTATTTACCAAATATTCACAGTTAATAGAAACAGGACATTATTTAGCTGTTTTTGGCTAAATGCACATAATATCAACTTTAATTTAAAAATATAATTAATTTCTAATAAACATTCCTCAAACTGTGAATAATTCAGTATCAAAATAAAGTTTGATCAGTTTGACCCTTTACTGTCATCCTATTGTTGAGACTTGGAAACAAAAGGGTTTGAATTATTATTTGATCATGAGTTTAAAACTGATTAGATGGACAGTTAGTGTGCTTGAGCATTTCAAAAAAGAAATCATAATTGGCTCTGAATGTTTTTATCTTACATAGTGGTTAAAAATAAACTATAAAACTGGCATAAACATTGTCAAAAGCATAAAACTCATCTTTGTTTAAAGTGCCAATAATTTTATAGATTTTAATATTTTGTATGATGAAAATATTTTTTTGACAATGTTAAAATGTTCTTTTCTTTATTATCAACATTTTTATTATGCATGTAGTTACCATGAGTGTAACTGGAATATCCTTATCTGATGGTTTTCTATCTGGTCCTAAGTTAAACATTCTGTTTAAAGGGGATTAAAATTATTTGGTCATTTGTGCTATTCAGTGTGAACAGAGTGCTTTACTTTGGCATCAATGCCACTTAGTGGAACACACCTTGATATTTTTAATAACCAGTGGCTATTATTTATACAGTTTCAAGAATACTACTGCATGTTTGTCTCCTTGATAAGTTGAAATGAAGACTATCTGCTATGATCTTTCATCTCCGGTTCAGCGGCCCAAGTGTTAACATTAACAGGGTTTTTACTCATTCATGCATGGGCAGGATTTTGACCTGATGTACTGGCTGCACCTTTTTGTAGGATCTTCATTGTACCTAATTGATCAAAAGATGTGATAAGAGGTTCCATTTTTGGATACTGTAATAATGGGTTGAATGTTTTTCTTTTTTTTTTGTAAGCTAAGATGCTGGGGTTGAAATGTATCCACAGGTACTACATTCTCTGTCCACAGCATTCACATGATATATTGACTAAAAGAAAGACCATAAGAATGTGAAATAAAAAAAAAAGTGACCCTTTGTGACATTACTTTTTGTAATGTCACAAAGTAATGTCAAAAAGTTGTCATTACAAATGTGATATTAACAAGACTTAAACCCCACCAGGTGAAAGACCTGAGTGGAGTTATCAGCCCCTCCTTCTTCAAATCTAACAAAATTGGTGTCAAATGTTTTTGCTGGTTTAAGCAGTAAAACGTTATTTGTGCTTCTATTATGTTAAAGATATTAATTAAAAAAAGCTTTCAGAGGTCATCATCAATATATTCAATGCAAAAGTAGCACAAATTTGGATTCATACTACATGAAGATGGTAAGTGAGTTATATAGGTTAACATAGAAATGCTATGTAATGTTTTTTTGTATGAATGGACTCTATGTTCACAGAAGTCATGCGGCCTAGACTATTTAATACAAAGTAAGTCAGGGGGTGTCTTCTGCTTTTGGAAAACTGTTAACACCTTTTAGATCTTTGACTGAATATGAAGGAAATTACCAACTTGCCAAGAACATGCTAGGAGGTTAAGAGTCTATCTGACCCCGGGTCTTAACAGAGGAAGTTTAGATCCAAAGTAAAATTGGAATTGCTCTTAATACCATCAGGTGCATGACCTCTGTCATCCCTGCAGCTTTCCTGCCTTTAACTCATCAAGAGTTTGAGCTGTAAGTAATTACTCCTGCTGATCCTGGCTCTTTGCTGTCAGCTGCAGAATGGGAACTGGAGCAACATTTTCTCTGCAAACTGAGCTCACCTGAAAGGCTCTGAAAGGAACATTACAGGATGCTTTAGTTTTTCTTCTATGCCTGTACTTCTTGGATAAATTTATTTGTGAAATGGGTTTTGTAATGGTCACCTTGACACAGCCATAATAAATGACACATGGACATAGTGTTAATAATGATTCACTTCATACCTGATGTTTTGTGAGATAACAAAAAGATGGCAGCTGTAATTTTGTCACAAATATCCTCCTAAAAACAAGTAAAGTTTTTTTTTTATTATTTTATTTTATATTGTGTCACACAATTGATCAGGAAAACAACCTGAAAACCAAGTAAGAGTAAAATGCTTGATAAACTATGCAGGTTGACTAAAGTTGGAGACCTCTGCTCTAGACCTTGAGTTGACATTTGGTATTGAGTTTGAACAAATGACATTTTTTCCTCATAACCCTGTCCTGTGTCTGACCAGTTTTAATACCCTTTGAATTTAATCTAATCAAGTGCTCTGCCCCTGAGAGAAATGTTCACTATAGTAGGCCTTCATCAGACAATGCTGTAACAACTTTTAAAGAAACTATTCCATCGTAATTTCCTCACAGAAAAACACACCAGAGGCCTTTCCAAAATTGATGTTCTTGTTCAGTGTTACGTTATGTCCTCAATGAATGTTGCTTTAGAGTGAAGCCCACTTGAAAGAGAAGGTAATTATTTATAAGATGCTTGCTTCTTGGTTTAAGTCAGGGTTGCTTGTACTTTAAAGCACAATCCTAGGAAAGTAGGGACAAAATGGTCCTATAGAGCTAGAGAAGTCCTACATAATCTGGAAAAATAGTCTACTATTTTTAAAAAAGACCCATTGCCAGGCAAGGTTAGCTTATTTTTCTACAATTAAAAACAAAGATTAAATATTTTTTAAGCCTTGTGTGAGCTATACTAGCTCTTAAGAAATGTTCCTCTAATCTATTTCTTCAAATCACTCTTGGAATGATAGCATTGTTCTGAATAAAGATGTCTACCAGTTTTTCTGGGTTCATTATGAGTTTTCTTTATCAGACTTTTAGGACCAAACTTACAGAAAGACATGCTCATAATAACAACCCATTTAAGTCCCAGTTTTGCAAAAGCATCTGATGTTTTCTGTGTCTCTCCCTTTGCTCTTCATTTTCCCTCTTACTTTCATTTCCCCAACACAAGTCATTGTTTTTTGGTAGTTTGCTGACTCTTCATTGGTTAATAAAGTCACCTACCTTTTTCAGCATTATTGAACAGGACAAATAGAAAGAGAAAGACTGGCATTTCAAATAAAAAGAAGGCAAATAAAACCAGACACAAAAAACACAAACATGACGAAACAGTTTTACCCTGACATAGAACCTGACCTAACTATGATCAATTTGTAATGTATCTAATTGACTTGGGATCTGCTGTAACGACTGAATTAGGAAAGTGCCTTGGAACAACATGTGTTGTGAACTAGCTTTGTATAAATAAACTGAATTGAATTATGAAACTAACGAAATTAAAATATCCATTCAGGGAAAAGCTGACCATGTGACCATGACCTGCACATGCCCACATGTTTGCTCATCACTAACTAATTGGTCCTGGTCTTTGGACCACAAACTGCCAATCTATTTTTTTTGCTATAGAAATGGGTGAATCATTTTTTGCCTGTTTGTGTTGATCATCTTTAAATATTACTGTTAATTATGTTTAGCTAATAAACATAATTAATAGTATATCTCCTGATTTCCACTTAATATAACCCAAGTACCATCACAGGTTGAAACCATAGTCCTATAGGAAATAAATGTGTCCATATATTTTTTTGATTGAATAACAGACAACTGTAACATAAATACTTATTTCTTAGAAAATAAAAACTAATTAAAAAGCACAAAGATTAAAGTAAACTGTAGGTGTTGGAACATATTTATCTAAACTCCTACTGCTACACCTGACAAATGTAGTGAAGAGATTTCTCACAGCTAAGCCTGGGATCTTATCCAAGCTTTTTTTTTTTTTTTTTAAAATCTTCATTTACATCCCTGAACTCTTAAACACAGCACTCAACTATTAAATAACACTCACATGCCATTTTTCTGTAAAATGAAAAGAGCAAAATCCCTCTGTGTTGCTCAGATGTAGCTTATCTTTCAAACCCGATTGTCATAATCCCGATGACTGAAGTTATCCTCACTGAAAGGCTTAAGGATAAACTAAAAGACGAACACATCACAGCGCTCTTCCTCCACCTAAGTTCTCATCAGGCTGCATCACAAGGAGGAAGAGGAAGAGGTCTGTTTTACTGTTGTGAGAGTGCCACCTGCTGATCTGAGATGTGTTTGGCATCCATTTCATGTCTCTACTTTAATAGCCCCCATAAGTCAAAGTGAAAAAGATCACAAACTGTTACGGGTAAGCAGCAGCTTCAGCTGGTTTTACCACCATTTGTCATTGTAATGCCCCAGGTATGCTGACTGCTTCCAGGAGCCTGTTTGTCATCCTAGAGGAGTGGAATTATGATATCAAAGGTAAAAAAGGACAGCTAAATGCACAGACTATGAACTGGCTTGGACTTTATTGCGAGACAGAGATTGTAGGGATAAATGTCGGACCAGCAGCAGCTGTGATTAAACTCTGCAAAGAACACAAGGATGTGAAATTATTTGTTCTTGTAAAAAAGCGGTCAAGTGATGCAAAGAATCTAGAGAATAGCAAAAGCATAGAATCTAGCACTTTTCAGATATGAAATCAAAGTCCTTTACAGTGAAATATATAAAAATACATTTCAAATTGATGCAATATGAACACGCTAAAAAGAGTCACTTTAAAACAAAGGATGAAGACTTACAGAATCACCTAAGCAGGTTTTAAGAATTATGTCTTTAGCTTCGACTACATGTGTCCATGAATAACAGAGGCATTTTAACTTGTTTTTAATTTGTATACAGTCATTTAAATTGCTGTATTTAAATGACGGCAATTTAAATGACTGTTTTGTGTTTTAGGATAAAACACAAAACAGCAGAATTTAGTGACAGCTTTATAATTGATGCTATTATCTTGTCTTATTTCTTATGTAAAGGCACTGCTTTCTTTTGTTTCAGTGACAAGAGAAGAGCTGGCTGCTACATAATAAACTTTTATGTGTAAAAAAACAAAATTAACCATTCTTACCAGGCTTTCAGACATTTCTTTGTCATTTTTTGCATTTTATTCACGTTGTCATACTACACTAAAGTCATAGAATCTGTCATTTCTAAATATAATAGGAGACCTAATGAATTTTTTTTCTTACGTAATCACAATAGGCTTCACTTTTACATTTTAAATAGGAGAAAACCTATGCAGTGAAGGCAAATGAAAATTAAAAGTGAAAAAGACTTAAAAGAGCAGCTTTCAATTTGATTTGAAAGAAAAGCTTTGTTTGTTGCCTTGAACTATTTTTCTTTACAGAAGGAAAGTAAGGAAAGCTGATGAGGCAGATCCATTCATTTATTAAACTGACATTCAGTCTGTATTGTTCCTTCAGGGCTTGTAGCAATGTTTACTTTGATTTATGATCGAATGGCTTGTCAGCGTAATAGAATAGCTCATCAATAATGTTCCTATATTTGCATCTTTCTTTCCTGCTATCTTCATACTGTTCCTCCTGTGATTTAAAATAGGAGTCTACCTATTTTAGTTTGGTTTGCAGAATGTATGTTTTTAAGTTCAGAGCAACACGTCACCTCACACTTACCAGACATAACAGTACCGGCGGTGACACTCTTTCCACTCAGGAATAGGAGAGAACGCATGCTGATCACGGAAAATAGCCTGACTTCCATCATCAAAAGTCCTTTTTACTTTTTTTTTTTTTTTTTCCAAAAGCAACACGACTGTGTTAAAGTTTATTAATTTTCCTTTCCAATGATAACCCACTTTTTTGTATATTGAAGCAAATAAAACACTTGACTTTTCATAATAGTTTTCATAAATTTTTTGAAAAGCCTGATTAGAAAGCCTAATCCTCCTGACACCGCGCTGAAACATTGTCCAAGAAAATCGGTTCGGGCATCACGAACAAAAGACCAAATGAGCCAAAAGTGATATCATATTAAACCTTAAATTATATGCTTTCTAGACATACCCCGTTTGTCAAAGGTTATTTTTTTTAGTTTCTTTGTAAATCATAAAAGTATCAAAACCTCCGAACAGATCGTCAACTAGCGAATGGATTATAAAAAAAATAAACCAGACAAATTAGGTATCAAAAGAAAGATTAATTCGTGAGCTTTAATATTATATTGGTACCAAACCTGTAGAATCAACGTGCGTGACGCCCCACGCGTATCAACACAGGAACGGGCCTCCCCGAGTCGCCCCTTCTTGCTTTCGTTCCTTCTGTAAATGGTAAATGGACAGAACTTATATAGCGCCTTTTCCGATCATTTTTGACCACTCAAAGCGCTTTACACTAGAGTCATTCACCCATTCGCTCTCACAAACACTCACACACTGTAAGCTAAATGTGGCTACATAGTGAAGTTAGCCAAGAACAAATAACCGGAGTTTTAAGCCTCCGGTAGTTCTAAGAGCGGTGGAGTGAACCCATCCTGAGCTTTTTACCGTGTGCACGGTTCTACAGGGGACGCTGGTTTAACAGATTTTGTGTGATTTTGCAAACTTGAAAAGCGGGCGGATCGCCCGGCTGGCTGATCATGACATCTACCGCGCTCTGCCGAGCTCCACTGCGCTCCTCCTGAACACCGCGCTAAGACTGCAGGAGGGGAAAACAGTTAAATCTAGTCGAAACTTTTACAAAAGAGGAGAAATTAAGCAAACGTGGTCGCTTCACCTACTCACTTGAACATGGGGTTATCCATCCTCCTTCTCCTCCTGCGGGTCACACAGGTATGCTTTACTTCCCTGTCCTTTTTATTTAGTATAATAATGAAAAAGTAGATTAGATCCGCTGTTTTTATGGGCCACGGGAATTATGCATGACGACCTGTATTTGTGTGGTTTGTGCACAAGCACATGATGTGCGTTAGCAGACGTGCTCAGTGGGTTTCTGATATGCGCGGCATGGGCAATCGCCCAGGGCATCATCATGTGGACGGCAGCATGATGAAGTGACTGCACAAATTTTGGACACTTTTTTATGAAAAACTGTACTTTCTTTGGCACTTTTTGAGATGGTTGGCAGTAGGGAGTTTTCCATATAAAAAGAAATCCAATAAAAAAAACAATCTTTATTTTCTGCCAGCAATATAAGAAAACTACTAAAGATAGCCATAAATAAATGTTTTTATCTGATGCAGCAGCCTTATTGACATCTAGGAAGGAAGTTTCAATGAAATGCATAAAAAATAAACATTTTGGTGCAAGTCAAAAATTCTCTAAAATTATATTTTTTAAAAATCAAACAAATAATCCCTATTTCCTACCAGCAATATCAAGCAAAACTATTAAAAATGGCCAAAAATGGATGCGTTTATTTTATTCAGCAGCCTAATTTATCTGTAGTAGAGAGATTTTATTGAAATCTGATGAAAAATACAAATTTGGGGAATGGTCAAAAAATACTCAATTTTGTCAATTTTTGAAAAAATTTTTCCGTTGGTCAAATTAGCTTTGGAAGCACTTTTGCGGGCTAATAAATCTTTATTAAACAGTCCCAGACCTCTACAAAATATTGAGCCTGTTAAGACCACACAGCAGGCTGGGCACAATAGTTTCTGGGACTTGGTTTCAACATGTATTTTTTTTAATATGGTATCTCAAATATGCCAGGTCTGCTGGTAGGGTCAATATTGGAATTAGTTTTATCTTTCAAAATAACATTTTTTAAAGAATTTTCATTTTTAAAGTAAGCTATTAATACTGTGCATTTTCATGTTTTGCAATATGATTTATATATACTTAAAGAATGTCTTTACAAATAAGTGTCAAATTGATTTATTTTTTAAGTAATCAGCTGTCTTGTAAAGGCTTTATGCTATAGAATGGGTAGTGCCTATCAAAAGTTTAAGTTAGTTGGTTTGACAGTAGGTGATGCAGAGGATAAGACTAAATGGAGACAGATGAATTGCTGTGGCGACCCCTGGAGGGAAAAGCCAAAAGAGAAGAAAAACCATCTATCAAACGTACACCAACAGAAGAACAATGGTGAACCAGTGACAGGGTAATGTGTGGCCAGATTCAACTGGAAAGCACAGCCCGGCCCATTTGGTTGGAAAATATAAGCTATTTGGAAAGGTTTATTACATCTGGCATAAATTGTACCCAAGAACCTATCTTGATGAATTAAAGCAATTTTGCAAAGAATACTCAAAATTCCCCTACAATGACGTCAATTATCATAAAACGGTTTGTGGCAAACCTTCCTGACACAATCAGTAATTTAATTTAAGGATAATTACTTTTCAAACAGGACCCCTAATAAAAATATATTCTGGAGATCTGCAGTTTGTTTTATTTAATCAGGTTATTTTTTTCACTTCTGCATTTGCTGATTATCCTAAACATTTATGTGTGACAAAAGAACAAAAACACAAACAAACTACAAGAGGACAGATGTCCTAAATGTTGAGAAAGGGTGAAGTTTACTCAAATTCACTTTGTATTTAGATGCTGTGAAATATCTTAAACTTGTAAAAGATTTCCTGCAATGGAAAGAATCCTTTATTTGACTGTTTGGCAAAACGTAAGATGGCCTAATGGCTAAAATGTTAAACTTCATCCACCACAGGAGTTTTGGGTTTCTCACCAGGACTTAACAAAATACGCTTAATTAAAAAAGCAGTTTGTGTGATTTAGATGTATTTCTAATAGCCTTAAGATCTGTTTTTTTTTTTTTGCAAGATATTTTGGCATCAAAAAGGGAAGGCAGTTTTGTGCATAAACTGATTTTGGTGTCAGTGGGTGTAAAAGTGTGAAAGCACGATGCTGTGTGGGCTGCAGATATGATGCTTGGCCTCCTCTCATGCACCTAGTGGCTGTTGACTGACTTAAAGTAAGTCGATAATCTGAGAGATTTACCACACGTTGGGTTGGAAATGACACGTTAAGAGACCTATGAGGGGCTTGGACAGCAGTCGTAAATTTTGGTTCTTGCATAAAACCACAAAACATATTTGTGGAGCTCAATTTCAGGTCTTGAAATTAGCTGTAAAACATGACAGAATAGACCATGAATCGTTCCATGAAATGGGGGTGGAGGGCTATTTTCAACTCAAGTTCTTCAGTCTAATTTGAGAGCTGGCTCGGACTCTGAACTGCAACGTTAGTATCGAAGTACTACTTTAACAAAACATGTTGAGTGAATTACAGATTATCTAAGATGTTCTTGTGTTCAGTGTATTTACATAAGCTTTTCCAATCACTTCAATGGCCATGTGTGGATAAAATCACACACCTAGACATACAGGCTGCTTCTACAAACATTTATCCATGAATGGGGTGCTCAGAGGAGCTCCCAGAATTCCACTGTGGTACCAAGGAAAGGTTGCTACAAATGTGCATTTAGTCCAGTTTTGAAATTACTATGTAAAGTTAGCCTACCTGAGTTTACGCAATAGTGTCCAGTACAGAACAGATGAAAAGCAACCACGTCGTCAACGCAGCATGCATTGCACAGGTGAAAAAATGGCTGACAGGGGTCAAAAATATAACCAAAGATATACAGTTTTTACAGTAATTGAGTTTTGACATATCACAAACAGCAATTTTTTTGTTCTCAGGAAAATTACAACATATTTAGGCCAACATGTTCAACTAATCATGGATCCCTTTAAAATGGTAGTCTGTTAGAAAGGACCAGGCTTCTTGAAATTTTTCTAATTTTATATTCTGGGATACCATTTTCGTCCAGCTAGTTAAAATTGTCTAATAGAGGTTCCAACAGCTTAATTTCTTAAACTGCTAGATGCACTGGCATTTGGAGTGATTAAATAATCCAGCAGTTTTAAGGAGTGATTGAGCTTTTTTGTTTTTTTAGCTCACTTAAAAGCTTTAGACCAATGTCTAAAGTGGTCCTTCCAATTATGTTAAGTATGCCAACTGTATTTGGTGTTTCCTGTATGTTCAGGCATAACATAAACTGGTGAAATTGAAAAAGAAAAAGAAATGCATGAAACATACCTAAATGACATATCACATATGTATCTTTTAATTAACACATGTTAAGTTGTCTGATTTTTATTTCATTTATATGTAGATGGATGCGTTTTAAATTATTTTTGAGTTCCACATGTTAAAAAGACTTTTAGTTGCTAAATCCTGTTTCATTATTAAGAACTCTTAGCGGCATCTTTCCAGTCTCCAGCCCAATCCGTACCTATCACTTGAGTTTTGTATTTATATTCTAAAATATATTTTTTAAATAACATGTCAGCTGAACTCTGTGTAATCATTTGTCTTTACCACAGGCCAAAGCCTAAGAACCTTTTGTAAATAAACACCTGGCTAGTAAATTGTTGGGTAATTAATGTTACATCTGCTGTCATTTTTCATGCTGTTGTACTGGCCTTTGGATGGTAATTACTTTGGCCTACGTAAGGATTCACTGCACACACAGCCACTGGAAAGATTTGAGAAATTACCTAATTAATGTGGTTATACTGTATATTTGATTATAGAAAAAGTGCATAATAATTAATAGACAATGTGCTTTGTTGGTAGAGAAGCCCTTCAAGGAAAGTTTGAAATCCAACTTTTGGTTTATGATGCATAGCATTCAGTTTTCACTATCATGTTTCTCAAAAGACATTTAGAAAGCTTTCTTGGAAATTTAGCTCACAATACTATTACAGTTATGCAAGCTTTAGGAAGTTTCAAGAACATGTTTGCATTTGAACCTTCTTTTAAATTTATGTGTAAATATAAATATTCATTAGGTTTCATAAAAGTAAAAAAATCTAATGTAATTTCATAAATGAGCTTGCGATACCTGCATCCATCCATCCATTTTCTAACACCATTGTCCCTTGTGGGGTAAGGAGGGGTGCTGGTGCCCATCTCCAGCTAACGTTTCGGGCGAGAGGCGGGGTCACCCTGGACAGGTCGCCAATCTGTCGCGGGCTTGTGACACCTTTCGATTAAAAAAAAAATGTAATGATGTCTTGGTCATGATGTTGCATGATGTTACAATCTCAAAAGGTACAATCCTAGAATGCCTCCAGTTCCATTTAGGCCAGAGTTTTAACGAAAATACACAAAAACTGGAAAAAAAAAAGTATCTGCAAAATTATTGCAAGCCTTTACTTGAAGTAAACAAAGAGGTGGAGGACGCCCATTTGTTTATCTTTTATAAAAATGTGTAGAAAAATGAGCCATCTTTCACAAAATGTCTAATTCCAACCATTTGTCGATTTGTCCTTTCTATTATAGGTTTTATACCCACTTTTACAACTGTTTTTTTAAAATATGTGGTATTCACAAGGAGGAAGTCATTCACAATGACTTTGATTTGATTTGATAAAGGGTCATAATCCCACCATATTTTATATGAATCCGAAATGCTATCAGGACCACAACCATCTTAACTAATTAAACAGAAATACTTATCTACTAGGTCCAGCAGAAGTGAACTAGTAAGTTGTGTTCAGAAAAATGGGCACGAAATAGGCATGCATTGGACAATGTGTGGATATAAAAGAGAAGTAGCAAAGATTTGAAGTAAATAGTGGCCGAGAAAAAAAAAACTAGCATATCAAAATAAAACCAGTCTACAAAAAACATTATATTATTAATAAATTCTTGCTTCAATATTTAAAATGCAGCAGTCTTATCCTTATAAGACCAATAAATTATGCTATTTGTTTAAATAAAGTTGATAATTCTACTTTGGGATTTAATTGTTAGAAGAGGTTGACTGTTGACTGCACTATGAAAGAGACTTGCTGCTCGACTGTCTTTCTACGTTTATTTGCATAATGTCTTAACTTCGCAATAAGGTGTTAAAGAATTAACACAAACAGAATTTAAAAACTCCAAAGCTAGTTTTTTTTTTTTTTGGTTGCACAATTTAAAATTAAGTTGTGAAAAATACTGTAGCAGGAAAAATTATAGCAACTATTTCTGTATACAGTGCGCAAATTATTTCATTTTTTGTTCGTTCATGCTATTATGTTGAAAGTCCGCTTTTGTAGAACACTTTAGTACCACGTGACGCTCAGTTAGGTTGGTTGATCACCTGACGTGGTTGAAGAAGTTTCGATTTAGTGGCAGGTCTCTGCACTATGCAATCTAACAATACTTGTGGAAAGAACTGTTCGTCATTTTAATAACCTGAACCGTTTACACGTCATGGCTTTAATCTTTGTAGTTGTGATGCTTTTAGCTGCTTTGCACGACAGCGGTGAGTATAGAGTGACGGATGCCTTCGGCGTCTCTAGTTAATCAGGCTCATATTGTATGGGTGCTAGGAAAACTTGCTAACAATTCCCACTCTGTTAACCAGCTCCTAGTAAGGAGTTCATTAAGTCGTGCTCCATTGTAATATGAAGTGTTATTTCAATAACTATTGCCTTTTGGGTTGATGTATGGAGAGACAAAAATGCCACAGTAGAGACAAATGCATTGCTATTTTCTTCATACCTAAAACTTCAAATGCATTTAATGAATGTAGATGTGTTCAGAATTTTTTAAATATATTAACAATTTCATAATCTGTACTATTGTTCTTTCAATTATCTTATGTTATTTCATGGTTGCTTGCTTTAGTGCACCATAACTATGATAGAACAGCAGTCAACGTAATGAATTACAGGATGCTACCACAAGAAATAGTAAAACGATTATGCTCTTTTTATTGATAAAATTTTCTGAACTGTATGTTTACCTTTTCTAAAATTGATTTGATCTATTTTTATTTATTTACTTTTTTTTAATTATTATGGCACATTTTGTCTTTGATAAGATGGGACCTTGCGCTTTGCTTCTTATTATGGAGACCACATGGTGCTGCAGAAGGCCCCACAGAAAGCTGTCCTGTGGGGGTACGGCCGTGAGAGGGAGCAGGTCGCGGTCTACCTGACAAGTTCTACAGTTCTACAGAAAGTCTTATCAGCCCCTGTGACAAACGGTAAATCCGGCACCTTTGTTTCTTGTTTTGTATGTGTCAACAGGAAAAGTTTATTTTTAATATCTGTGGGGTGCAGGCTACAAACTGAGGTCATTCCTCAATTACGGCAATTATCATCAGACGTGAGGGAGGGATTTTCACCGTTTCCCTAATCAGAGTTAAATGAAGCGATGAAATAATTTTGCGAACAACACAGCCAACAGCCAATTTGAAATTATGATTATTAATTAGGTAGAATTACCAATGTTTTCATGAATGCTTCTTTACTGAAGTGCCACTTTTAAAAACTCATCATGGCATATCAGAACTAATCAAGCTTAATTATGTTAGACACATTTATGTATGCGATGGTATTACTTACACTTTCAATTAAGACAATCACCTGGAACTCAAAACCAAAGCTTGTGTTTAGGAAACAGTCTATGAAACATAATTTTCTGCTCTATAACTGGGTCTGTCTTATGCTATAACTGCAGGCATTTATGGATCAATAGGTTTGAAGCTTGGGTCCAATTTTATGAAAACGGATATAGGAATAAATAAAAATGAATTAACTCCCATCCATCCATTTTCTTCTGCTTATCCTGGGTCGGGTCGTGGGGCTTCAGCTTAAGAAGGGAGGCCCAGGCTTCCCTCTCCCCAGCCACTTCTTCCAGCTCTTCTGGGGGAACCCCAAGGCGTTTCCAGGCCAGCCGAGAAACATAGCATGTCCTGGGTCTTCCCCGGGGCCGTGTAGTGTATGTGATGGTCATTTTGCTTCATGATTGTTATATTTATCATGATTTGATGAGGCTGTCAATAACGGCTGGCATCTACAAATTACTGTGCCTTTTCTGCATTCTTACTACTTCATAGATGGTTCGACCTTGTTTCAATTTCTCCAAAAACAAAATTATGTTTACAAATCGCTTACTGAAACAAATAACCACTTCCTCTTTCACAATTCAGTGAGGAAGTTGATCTTAACATGAAGTCCACAAAGTGAGTTTTGTTACATATCTTTATTTCAAACACACTTATCCATAACAAACATGTTTGGTAACAACAAACATGTTATGCATATATAGACAATAGTCTATATATGGACCATTGTCCATATGTAGAAGTTTTGTTTTGGAAAGGTTTGGCTTTAAAGGCTCTTTTGTTTTTGTCAGTGAGTTTTAAAATTATTTGCCTTCATAAACAAAAACGGTAAGGCTGTTATGTGTTTTTTGTGCTGCTCACAAGATTTGGCTTGCAAAAGAGAATTTTAATCTCAATAAAATTATTGTGGTGAAATGAAGAGTAATAATGATAAAGATTTTTGATGACATTTCTCCTTTAAGCACAAGTCTAAATGCATTTTCTAAAGCAGGGATTTTCAAATGCAGGCCTCGAGGGATGGTGTCCTACAATTTTTAGCTACGTCTCAGCTTCAACACACCTTTATCAAATAATGAGGTCATTAGCAGGACTCTGGAGAATCTGACTGCATAATGAGGAGATAATAAAACCATTTGATTTAGCTTGCATGTGCACAGGTCAGAACACAAAAACCACACATCATTGTAATTCCATAGATGTTTTCTTATCACCACACTGTTCTAAATAAAATAATGACAAATGTATCTTGCGATCCTCAACAGTTCTGCAAGTCAGTACTGTAAAGGGACAGAGCAGGTTAACAGCATAGCTCAAATGATGGCCACAACAATCACCCATCATTCATATTGTGAATTAACCAATTTTACAAGCTTGTTTTCTGGTTTTGTATAGCCTGTAAATTCCAAGTCAAAATGTGTCATCAGTGCAGTGTCGAAGTTTTAACTTTTTTTCACAAGCTACATCGTGTGTCAAACTAATTTTACCCACCTTTGCAAATAATCCAGAATCAAGCCAACAAAAGATTTTGGTTTGATTGCATGTATTGACGATTTATTTTTCCTCCAACAGGCATTTGGCAAGTCACCCTTGAACCTGTAGACGCTGGTGGTCCCTACAGCATATATGCTGTAGCTGAAAGTAACATATGTAGCCTTAAAGATGTGCTGTTTGGAGACATTTGGCTATGTGGAGGCCAGAGCAACATGTTATTCACAATGTCCCAGGTAAAGTATGTTCACCTGATTGTCTGACTGGATCTACGGGGCTGAAAGAAAACATTTAACCTTCTTCTTACTAAGTCACTGGAATAGCTGCCAGGTGCTAGTTCCACCCAGCCGGTTCCAGTACTTCCTATTTCTATTTGAGCATATTAAGATAATTGTGGTACAAAAATATGTGTCTTGCATTCCTTGTGTATGTGTGTGATTTTTGTACTTCTATCATGTTCAAAATAAGAAAAAAATATCTATATCAGTGCTAGTGCTTACTAAGCAGCAGTTTTTGTCCGCAAAGATAACATTGTGGCTTTAGCACAGCGAACTTTAACCATTCAGCCCTAGTTTGCTGCTGGGCCAGAGAAAGGAACTGCTTTCATCACAAGTTAAAGGCAGCCTCTTTGGTTTACAGCAGCCATATTTAAAACTCTCAAATGTAGTTATTTTTAACCAGTCAAATTTAAAACTCAAAAGCAGGAGAAACACCACAACAAGAAGAAACTCTCGGATTAGCGTCAGAGTAACAGAAGCTGATTTTCTCCTATATTCATGCAGTTTGTTTTTGAAATTACCCAACACCGAGCTCTAGTAGCACAATGTGCCGTTTAAACCCGTAATCATAAGTTCTACTCTATAAGCTTGGTTTAACTCCTGCTGTCCAGTTGGTGATGTAGATGAGAGTTGAGCTGATCAGGATTGTGAGGCACCAGTGGTGGTTTCAGACAGCCTTAGTAAAATTAAAGTGAGCATATTCTCTCATCTGTTTGCGGAGACACTGGAAGATAATTGTATAATGCTACTCAATTGGTTAAATTGTCTCAAAAAAGGTAAGGATCAAGCAATAAATGAATGAAATGCTTATAATTATGTAATTGTGTGACTCTGACTTGACCTTTGAATGGCAGCAAGGCAAACTAGATTTTTACAGTTTGCCTTGCTGCCTCCAGCACCGGTCTCAGTTGAGAGCTGGAACTTCCTTGGGGGGAAAAGCCCTAAAAGTTAGGATAGTGCAATACAAGGTCTGGTCTACACTTCACAATTTACTAATTTCATGTTCTTTTTTATTCTCAAATAGATTTTCAATTCATCCGAGGAGCTTGCGCTCTCATCTAAATATCCTCATGTAAGGCCTTTTATGACGGCTTTGAACATGAGTAAAACTGAGCTGGTTGATCTCATCCAAGTGGAAATACCCTGGTCTGCTCCCAACAGCAGTAAGACAGTTTCTTTAATTCGATCAGCTATTCTATGTTTTAGTTCTCTGTACTGAGCTATATGAGGGGAATGATTGCACAACATACAGTGGCAATGTTTAATTTTTAATCTAAAATCTGATGTACGTGGATGGATTTATTGTGGATTTTCTCTCATCCCAACAGTATCAGCATTACATCTACACCCTACCTATATTTTATAAAATGTTTCTTAGGAACTTTCACACCAATAACACCCTTTTTGTAATCATCGGCTATTCGGCTAAAAATCAGCGAGGGTGTATGTAGAAATTTGTCCGTGTGTAATTTAGACTGCTGTAAGGTTTTTCGAAAATCACAATAAAATCCAAACATGCATCCAGTCCTTGTTTTTTTTTAAGTTAGTTTTATGATCATTCCATGCTAGTACAGCAGCTCAAACTAGTAACTAATAGTCACAAATTAATCCATTATTCATTGTATGTAAACTTCTCACCTGAGCTTTACAATATTTCTGAACTTACAGGTGTTTTGGCAGAGTTCTCTGGGTTGTGCTGGCTCTTCGGGCGTTACATGTATGAGAAGTTGAATTACCCCATAGGACTGGTGGAATCAAGTTGGGGAGGCACCCCAGTAGAAGCCTGGTCGTCCACAAGAGCTCTGAAGCAGTGTGGACTGGTGCCAAGTGAGGACATGTATGAACTTAAAGACGACATAATCCAGCAAACTGGAAAGTATGTCTCCATATTGTCTAAAACCCTTTAAGCCATAAGTTTCAAATCTCCAGCTGGATATTTCTGCTTATTTTAATTGTACGAAGTTCTTTATAAGTCCTGTGAGTAAATATATTTGCCCATTTCTCCATAACAACTGGAACTTTCGATATCTTAACAGTTATTGCAATTTACCATCTATTAAAAGAGTGTTTCATGAGATTAAACCGAAGAAAAACATGCTCCCTGCTGCAGCGGGAGTAAAATGGCCATAATAGCTCAATATTGGCTGGAAAGCACAACGTCTCCCCTTTCAGAAGCCGTTGTAATTTTTCAGATAGCGCAAAGTATCGCAAAGTTGGTGTGTAAAAATGTATCGTCTGTGATACCTTTCGGCCGATGAGGGTTAATGATCTCTGCTCTGCTTGTTATAATCCCTCAGTTCTATGCTGAAGAGCACCGTTTTATGGAATGCAATGATCCATCCATTCCTCAATATGACCATCTACGGAGCCATCTGGTACCAAGGTAGCAAAGCCATGACATATGAAAGGCGTTTTGAAAAATTTATACTCCATAAAAATCCATAAAACTGTGTTCTCCTTTCCAGGTGAGGCGAATACAGAGTACCATAAGGACAAGTACAACTGCTCATTCCCTACAATGATAAATGACTGGAGGATGGCATTTCACCAAGGCTCGGGGGGGCAGACTGCTCCTGACTTCCCATTTGGATTTGTCCAAGTATGCAGTGCATTTGGTTCTTTAAATCTAAAAAAGAGCCAAACAAGCAGAAGACACAAGGCAATATTTTTATTTCTACAGTTATTTTGCATCAGGTATATTATTTATTTGCATGTACAGCTATCCACGGACAAAGAAAGTGCCACAGATGACGGCTTTCCAGACATTCGCTGGCACCAAACTGCAGACGTGGGATTTGTCCCAAACATTAGGATGAAGAACACCTTTATGGCGGTTGCTTTCGATTTACCAGATAAAACTTCACCATATGGCACGTAAGGATGCAATTTCTAAAAATGCTGTGCACTTAGAATCTGTTCAAAATTTGAAACTTTTCCGAAATGCATTTGCTTTGGACAGCAGTCATCCATGTTGGCAGAAATTCATGCAGCTGTGGTCTTTAGGAGCGTAAATCAGCCAAAGTGTGGTCACAATAGAACAAAGAAGTGTGAGCTATGCTGTTAAATAATATGACAATATTTCAAGTGTTGAGGAAAAAAATGCAGAAGTTTTTTGAGGACAGAAATAAATGGAAAGAGATTTGTCCAGTTTTCTTATATATTTTAGTGTATTGACTATCTTTAGTCTTCTTTGCTCATATTCTGTAGCAGTGTTATGGAGAGTAATTTTCTATTTCAGAATCCACCCTAGAGACAAACAAGATGTTGCCCACAGACTTGCGCTGGGTGCCCGTGCTGTGGCTTATGGGGAAAAAGGCATCTCTTTCCAGGGACCTTTCCCCAAAGTAATTGTGCCTAGTGAAAGTACAGTCAACGTCACCTATGACCAGGGGATCTTCGTTACACCGTCTAAAGACATATTTGAGGTGAGGCTCACAGTAGAATGCAGGTGCTACTCTATACATAGAATATTATTTAAAGCTATTTCAGAAATTAAATTAAAAAAGTGAACTTTGTATATCACGGAAGTCCTTTAGACATAATGTATTTCAAGCATTTATTGAATAGGAGAAAAAATGTTTGCAAAAGTTCAAAAGCAACAAGAACAACTGCACCTGTTCAAAAATTGGAGGTAGATTCTGCCCTTATTCACGCTGTGGAGAGCAGCTGGAGTCAGAACGTCAAGTGGTGCCTTTCCTTTAGCATTTTTAAGATGCAGCTCATTGCCCTGCTAATTTTATCAGGGAATGGCATAAGAACTCAAAAGACTGTCATCATTTGTGCCCTGAATTAGTTTGAGAATATTTATCTTCCTTGAATGTCCTCAAGGAAAATGAAGCACTAGATTCAATAATGCAGACGAGCATTATTGAATATTAAAACAACCTCAGCAGAAGCACAGGTTGATCGCCTTCACGCCACATTGTTGCAGCAATTCACGCAAAATGAACTCTGACCTTATTGTACACGGATATACTTCTCAATAGTCTATGTTGTGAAAATACTTTTTAAAAAAAATCTTATGTAATGTACACATACTTTTAAACCACGCTTTGGGTTTTCATTAGCTGTAAACTAAATAAATTCAACAGAAATACACACTTGAAATTACTGCAGTGTAATAATTATATGCAATTTTTACTTATAAAATGGTTACTGAAATAACTTACTGGAATAGCATTTCTTCACCATTTTTCTTAAAGTTCTACATTAACTAACCTTGCATAATGTAAAACCTTTAGATGTTAATATTGTATTTGACTGGAATGACAAAAAAAATCATGTTATAATGTTTGTTCTTATTTTTAATTAAAGATCTGTTGCTCAGAGAAGAATGAGTCATGTGAACCTGACTCCCTTTGGTCACCAGCTCCCATTATGGTTTGGAATCAGACCACCATCCAGCTGTCTGCTTCTGCATGCCCACCATCTAAAGTTGCTGCTCTTAGGTATGGATGGAGAGACTGGCCCTGTGAATTTAAAACATGTCCTGTTTATGATTCCAGTAAGAATTTACCTGCGCCTCCTTTTATCACCAATCGATGCACAGGCAATCAAATTTGGTAAAGCACCTGAACTAGAAGGTGAGGGAAGAAATAAAGGGTTTTAAATTGATTTGTTCTCTTTTCCAATTAACTATTTTTATGAGTAATAAAATTACTGATAATAACATGCAATTATGCCTGCAAAGGTGTCTAAGGTATGTTGACTCTCCTTTTGTTATGACGACAATATTAAGTACTATGATAATTTTAGTCCAATTTTCTCAGGGTCAATGACTAATTTAATGGTCATGCACGCATAAGAATGTCTAAACTTTGTTTATGCTGTAATGTGTGTCATCGGGTGATGCAATAAGTCTGATTTATTGGTGTATTAAGGATTATGTTGTGAAAACCACTGGTTTAATATTTTACCCATTCTGATTTTATATTTTTATGTCAAATTATTTTTTGGAATCAACTTTCTATAGTTTCTATATTTCTCTTTTGTATTCACTACAAATTCTCTCAAAACAAAGTACTGTTAATTTATGGGTGATATTTCTACAGAAGTTAAGGTTTAAATATGGAGCATGTAGAAACCACAGACCGGAGTAGATGGGAAAGAATTAATGGGTGGATAGAAAACAAAGAGAAAATGCTAAAGGATATTGGACAAGTTGCAGATGGATGCATACAAGTTATAGATGATGTCTAAGTCTGGGGACATGTTTTTGCATGTTTTGTTTTTTCCAAGTCATTCCCCCCCCCTTTTTCCAAAAGAACATATTTACAATACTTAATACCCCTCATTAAGTATTGGGGGGAGGACATACTTTGACTGTATTTCATATTGTTTAAATGTTAAATCCCTTTGTTTTTGTCTTTTAAACCATCATTTGGTCGATGTTCCCATCCAGCCATGTTTCAGTCAACATTGTGTGTTCATTTATTGTAATGCTTGTGTGTATATTTTGAAAATGAATGAGGAATTGCGCTAATTTGTGTCTGGAATGTTAAAACAAAAATGTGTGGAGATGCTGATCTATCATTTAGTTATTTTTATAATGAAGCAAACAAATTTAAAATAAATCCATACTCTTGGGACAAAACATTTAAATGGCAGTTTAATTCTATATATAACTCTTCATCGTGATTATACACAGCTATGTAACATTTGCTTCTGTAATCCACATTGATAGACAAGATTGTACACTTTAAAAAAAAATGGAACAATATAAACTAAACCAGATTTCTACAACCAGATATCAACCTTTATACTAACAGAGAAACCAGATATTTGACTCATTTTTTGAACGCAACAGCTCAGCCATGTTTACCATGTAGACACCCTTGGATATTTCATTGGAGAAGTCCTGAAAGATCACACACTATAAATGTTGGAGTTAATCAAGCCTCGGATTTTTGAAATGGTGAACTGAAAAAAAAAAAAAAAGACATGATCTCAGAGAGGACTCTCAAGAGCCAAAATAAGAAGTGGAGGGCTTCATGGTGGGTGAGGTCTGGTGTTGCTGATGTGAGGAACTAGGAGATGGAGGCAATTGTCCTGAAGAAAAAAAAAAAGAATAAACATTAACGGGTGCATTCATTCACAGTCAGTCGGCAGACCACCTGGGCAAAGTTCATAAGAGAGACTCCCTGGAATAAGGAAGCCAGAAATTACTTGTCAAAGAGTCCTGAGTTTATTACAAGCCAAACAGTAATAAACCAGCAGACAACTGATTAGCTCTGGTTAATACAAAGGCTAGAATTCAGTGTGTTCTGCAAGTTTACTGACCTGTTTATTACTTCCATCTTAAATCAAGGAGTGTGATTTCCAACCTGATCAGGTGATGTCCAATCTATGCCAACCTGGTAAACTGATTACTACAAATGGTGTGCATCCAATGCCACAAATAAGCAAATACCTAAGAGTATATTTACTTTAAATGTAGGATTCACCAAAAAGCACTCAGAACAGTTCATTTTTCCAAACAGCAGAGTTTGTCCTGTTGGCTAGTGCTACTCTGAGCTCCAAACAGCTGGAAGAAATCCAGTCACCCTGGCGGTTTCTCTGGTATCTCTTTAAATGACATTAACCTGTTTCATTGATTTGTTGGACCTTTTAGCACTTTTGAAACTGTAACTTATTAAAACTTAAGTGGATTGTGACTCGACTGTGCCTATGCTTTCAGTGTTTAAAATTTTCCAGAGGTTCTCCAACTTACATGAACCACCATAAAAAGAGGTAATCTGCCGTACTGCCTAGCATTAACATGCTACCGCACCTGTGATGTGCTCCATCTTGATGCTCCCATCCAGGCCTTGGTATCTCAGGTAGGCCTCGAAGCTAATCGAGGCGTCATCTTCTGATAGGCCGTGAGGGAGCTGGCCATCACCATGACGACACACCTCGAAACGAATCCATCTGTAGCTAGGTGGTGAAAGCAAAATTGCACAGTTAAAAAGAAAAGACATAAAAAAAATACTGATTTTATTAAAATATTTGGTGCTTGTCTAAACTCTATAAACTTAGCGCAAATTTGCAACAGTTTTGTTCTCCAATACTAAAAATTCAAATCAAATAGAGAAACATGTAAGGCGGTATGGAAATAATTCTTAATATTTACACTTTTGAAAACTTTATAGGAGTAATTTACCTCATTTGGTAATGTACATTCGTTACATTACAGATCTGTATATCAATGTGTAAAATACAGCAACCGCTAGAGTGCAGTTGGACACATCACATAGGCCATAATATTTTAATGCGTCATGCATTAACAATTTACATTCAAATCACATGTATAGCACATGGGATGGACTGATTCTGCCTTTTATCCCCAAGTCTGATGTAGATTCCTGTTGATGAAGCAGCACTGTAAAAAAGGAGAGTCTTTGACAGGAAGTTTACCAGCAGTTTGTCATGAATGAGAAGATATGAGGGTATATAAAAGCAAATTTTAAAAACACAGCTTTTGTTTTAAAACTTCCATTTTCTTTTAACTTCACATGCTTTGTACTTTAAAGCAAAATGTTTTAATTGTGTTCTTAGAGGGAAAAATGATTACAGATTGTATGAAATATTTAAATAAGTAAAATTAATGATTAAATAAATTACAAATCACAAAAGGTGGCTTCAAAGTTTTTTTTGTAATTTATGCAACTACTGCCAGTTGCTTAATCAAAATTAAGCTTCCAGATAAGTGCTTTTACTGCACAAATTTTATTTACCTAGTTCAGCCTTTGTTTTGACTGGTTGTTGCATGACTCTTACTTTACTTTTCACTTTGTGTTGAATTCAAATTTGAAAAATATTCCATAAACACAATGTGACTGAAACAGATCAGAAAACTAAATGTGTCAGAAGGATTATGGCTTATATGCAACAGGCTAAAAAAAAACTCACTTGCTACATTTGCGAGCTCCAGGACAGCTCTGGATGAGATTCTGAATAGTTGGATGAGAGAAGCCGAAGAAGTCCGCACCTGATGGAATTATGGGTGCCACGGCCTGGGAACTAAGAAAGGAAAATGTTAAAGATAATCAGTATTAAGTATTTTAAGAACAGTAACAAAAAACTAATTAGCCTCAACAATTTTTGTTTGGCACCTATATCAACCATGTGCTTAGACTTGGACATTATTTTTTTTTTCTATTTTAAGTACCTCAGGAATAATTAGTAGGGCTGTTTGTGGTTAAACATTCTACCTGTTGGATGCGATAGCCTTCAGCAGATTTGAATGGCATGTCAGAGCAGAGGAGGCTACGATGGCATTCTGAGGATCTTCTTCAGGCACAATCTCAAACTAGCGATGGAAGGTAGAAGAAAAAAACGATTAACCCACTATGCAATAAATCTGTTTATGTGTGTTGACCTCAGAAGACTTTATGTCAAATCTGTGATTTTAACATTTATAATGCACTTAAGAAGCGTCTGTGTGTCTTCACCTGTGGACCTGCCCCTCCGTCCTTGATTTGGCAGGTGTAGAGGCACTGCTGCTCAGGATGTTTCATGCTGGCATAGACACGCGTGCTGCAGAAGCCCACTGGGTAGATGGCACACTCATCGTAAAACAAAGTCCTGTCTGTGATTATCTGAAGAGCCAAGAAAATCAGATTCAATAAACAGAGGTTGGTGTTAGCTACAAATATATATATGTTAAGACTTATTAACTTAATGCTATAAATATATTATTTTTGCTATGGCATAAAGAGTTATCTCAGATGCTAACCTCTCCCAGGCTGTACACCGTTAAACCTCCGAGTACGATGGGAAACACTGGACGGCCCGACGAGTCCAGCGGAATGGGCTGCACCAGTCTGCGTGACCCGTCTGCCAGCTTCCTCTTCTTGGACATCTTCTTTGGAACTGGAGACACATTTTGTGACATTTACCTATCCGAACATGTCACACTTATATCTTCACTTTCACACTTACATTCTTCCTTTCCGTTTTCCTTTCCCCGGTCTTTCCTCTCTTTCTTGGGTTTTTTAAGAAGACCCTCCTCTCCTGTTGACACCAGTGACATTGGGTTATGTGCCAAAGACGAGCCAGAAGGCCCTGCAGCAGGAGCTGAAGTCAGTGCCGCAGGTGGAACAGAAGGAACGGAGCTGGAACTGGGTGTAGGCAGTACCTCCCCCTCTGACAGAGTCTGGTACTGCAACAGGGACTTTAATAAGAACCTAGACAACAAGAAAAGTAATCCAATTTACCACACAGCTTTGGAGATCTGCTTGAAAAAATTAAGTACAAAATGTATATTTATATATACTTACTTGCGCTCCTCTTTTGCTCTTAAAAACTTCTCTTCTGTGTGAGCAATTTCATCACAGAGGGCAGCATTTTCCTGAGGAATGGAGAGCAGTACAGTCAGGCTGCATGCCAAAAAACTCATTTCTCATCACCTATATATGCATCTCTGCAGTCAGTGAAAAAAAGTACATCATAAAAAACATCATCATGTTCAGGTTGTCCATGCATGAAAGATGGATATTGATTACACTTCAGATCTTTATGTTAACATGTGTGTTGTTGTTAGTGCAGAAAATGGCTGCATCAAATAAGTGATGCTAAGTTTAGATACAAAGTCAGGGATATACTTTTTAACACACCTTATTCAATATGGCTTTGTATTTATTTTACATACATTACCAATGTGCTGTGCACTGCTGTACACTTGACGTTAGATTAAAATTATGTTGGAATATGATGTGAATCAGATCAATTTTAATAATAGAGAAGAGTAATCTTTCACTTGTCACTCAGTATTTGAGCACTAAAATGACACCATAAAGAAAACTCAGAAATGAACAAAAGTGTGCTTTTTCTTCTGTACAAAGTTAATATATAGCATTTAGCTAAATCCGTATATGTAGCTCATTGTATTTAGGAGAAACAAAACCTTGACAAACACGAATGCAAAGTTTCCTTACAAATATCATGGTGCGAGCAGCTTTGCGCAGCCTCTGGTACTTCAGTCTGTACTTCTCATTCTGGTTTTTTCGCTGGCCCCTTTTTATCTTTGGTTTCTGCTCAGAGGAACTTGCAGGAGAGGGAAAAGCAGGCATCGAGGCCCCGGAGCCAGAGCTGGAGGCTCCGCTCTGAGGCGCCGGTGGCGGCGAGCTGAGGAAAGCCTGGGCTGTGAGGGCCTGCTGCCGCTCCTCATCAGTCTGCAAGGAGGCAGAGAGAGACAAGAAGGTGTTCAGAGTGCGTGAAGATGAAGGCTGTGTTGCTTTCAGCTTGGCGGAATGTGGACAATTAACACAGGATCTCACATGAAATGCTATAATGACAAACAAATAACAAAATATGCTCTGATTGTTGAAACTTTAGATGGAACACTCAAATGTCTCCAAAGGCACAAGTGCCACAATTCGATACGTCAAGCAGTCACTAAATAAATATTTGCATCTCTAATAATTTCTATAAAAACGTAAACACATACGTGAAAAAAAAACACATTTCTCTATAACTATTCAAATGAAATATTTTATTTATCAAAGGTGAAAATAATTCTGCAAATGTGCTTCCCTTATATTTTATAATCATCTAATATAATCTGTTCATTTCATGTAATTTTATGTTAGGCTACCATGCCTTAAGCATCAAAATCAGCAGGTGGGACTCACTGCTCAACCTCTGGGTCTGCAGTCTGAGTTGTTGTTCAGTTTAAGCAATCAGATGTTCAGGTTCTTTTGATGTTATGCAGAGACAGTTTAAATCATTTCACGATGAATTACAGCGTAGGATTTGCGAAAAAAATAAAATTATCTAATAGTTTAATATAATGAATTAATATCTATGAAATGTAATTGGACTATAGTTAATAAATTGCCTTTTAAATATTATTGATGCTTTAATTATTTATTTAATGTACAGTCACATTCCATAAATCAGGATATTATAATGTGTTTTATCTCAAGTACAACACATTATAAAGATTAATTCCACAAAGACTGATGTTTTAAAGATTTTATTACTGTTAATTATGACGGTTTCTTGCTTAGAGCTCATAAAAAGGTGACATTTAGGATTACAATATATCAAACCAATAAAAATTATTTTTAATGCGGAAATGTGAGTCTAATGAAAATGTGTTTACTATCTTCCTGTAGGTTGTTATTTTGAAAAGCTACTTTTAATCTGACAAACAAGACACATTGGGGCCTATATTTACTAAATATGACTAATTTCTTTTTATTTAATTCAAATTATTACTTTAATAAATATTTAACAAATAATTTCTTGGATTGTGGTATGTAAATATTTGTTCGAAAACAAATGACAACAAGCTGTGCATAGTAATCAGACATTCCTATTTCGTATTCTACTTTCAGTATATTTATTGGAGAACAGTAGAACTGACACAAACGTCTAACATAGATCTTCTGTAACTACGATGGCCTCAGTAGTAAACAGTGCATCAAAAGATGTCTATGTACATTTTTGTAAGTTAAATATTGTTTTTAGGTTTGGTGTAAAACAAATGTCAGTTTCCCAGAAAACTCACCAGTAATGCAAAGACTCCATTTCTGTTTTCAATCCTCTTGAATCGCCTGCTGCCTTTTTGTGTCTGAAACATAATGTGAGACTGAGGCCGAATGCATTGGGGGAGGAAAATCTATTTAGTCTAAATCTGTCGGTCAGGTTTAGGTAAAATGTATCCTTATTAGCTACAGCAGTTTTAAGGATTATGCATGATAGCTCTAAGCAACTCTTCGACATAATCACAGTTCAAAAATGTTCATATATGATCAAATATGATCAACAAAGCAGGATGGGAAAACATGGAGAAATTATAAGACATTCACACAAACACAAGGGAGAACTTTAATAGTGTAGGAAAATAAACAATCCTTACTTCACGATACATGACGGCTTCCAGGCTCGATTTTGCACTGTTGAGAACATAATAATGAAATCACATGTAGGTTTACACCGTGTTCCAAATTATTATGCAAGTGATATTTTCTCAGATTTTCTTAAATGGTCAATGCAACTGATGGTCAGTATAATTTTCAAGCCATGAACTATTACAGTATAAATCAAATTTTACTGAACAAGCCTCCCAATGAGAACAGTATTTTTTTCAAAAATAAAAACCTCAAAATGCTCTGTTCCAAATTATTATGCACAGCAGATTTTCTAAACATTTTATGGATTATAAAGAACTGCAAACGGTCATTCTTTGAATGTGCAGCATTTAGTGGTCACATGTACTAAAATCAAAAGCTGTTTCAATGTAAAACATCTTAACAGACCGAGTTACATGTTAACATAGGACCCCTTCTTTGATATCACCTGCACAATTCTTGCATCCACTGAACTTGTGAGTTGTGGAAAGTTTCCGTTTGAATTTCTTTGCAGGATGTCAGAAAACCTTCCCAGAGCTGCTGTTTGGATCTGAACTGCATCCCACCCTCTGATCTTCTGCTTGAGGAAACTCCAAAGGTTCTCAATAGGGTTGAGGTCAGAGGAGGATGGTGACCACACCATGAGTTTCTC
>CAEGAE010068475.1:0-18621 GCA_903067095.1 Girardinus metallicus | reverse complement strand
TATGTATTGGTTTTATGTTTTCAAATGATAAACCATCTCTTTGGGTACATATTTTTCTTTTATCTCACATCTTTAAGATTTAGAGCGAAATGGAAAATTTCCAACTTAGATGTTGGAAAATTTCTCCGCGTTCTCTGTGAAAAGATTTCAACATGATATGCAATGTTGAAATTCAGCTCGACTGTGACATCCTGCTTCATGTGTAATAAATTCAAGGGCAGAGCTGCTTCTTTGATGTCATGTTTAGATTTTAATATTCTTCCCTCATTCTGAAGGCTACACTCCCTACTTGTTTTTCCTGTGAAAACAGACCAGGATGTTTCAAGATCTCATCAGCTACCGTGTCCCCCCTGTGTCCCACTTTCTAGTTTTCACTGTAGAAGATCTGTTGGAGCCTCCTGAATAATACGCTTCAACTACAAGCTCCCCAATTAACCCACTTTTTTTTTTACACTGTTTTTGATGCAGTGGAAAAACTCTCCTGTTGCAGGAGGAGAGCACATGGTGATGCTGACTGCAGAAGTAGGACAAACAAATGAAAGGATGGTGGGGCTCTGATGGAAAAGACTTTCTGTTGGTTTAAGCAGAACATCCAGCCTGAAGGATTAACATTTTCTTGCTAATAAAAAGCTCTAGAAACTGATATGTGAAGGTGAACTCGAAATTCATACCACTTCATTCACATTCATCCCCCCCCCCAAATAATAAAATCCAGAAAATGATGGCTTCCTCATGTATTCATGACTATTTGCTTCTGAAATCTCTAAATGAAATCCAGTGCAGTAAATGTGTGGAAAAACTAGAACTGCTCATCCCATGAACACTTTAAAAGTGAAACATGGTAGTGGCAGCATCCTGCAGACTTGCTGTGGTAATTATAGCATTAAGTGAATGTACAAAGTAAAGACTCATGGGACGAGTGTAAATCACACTTGTAAGATATATACTCATGAAATATTTGAAAACAATTCATCATTTTTACAAATATGCACTGCTTTGTCATGGTTGAAACCAGGATAGAGTACGTTGCATTTTGTGGTTTTAATGTGACAAACTGATAAATGGTTTGATTAGTACTAATTCTTTTGCAAAGCAGTTTGTTTTATTTATTTAGATGTCCTAGATATTGGCGCCAAGTTGTGTGAGATTTAGCATCTGCTTTTGTCCTGTCGTTTGGCCACTGCTTTGTTTTGCCCTGAACTTTTTGAGGTAGATAAGATGAATGGCTGTAGCTGCAAAGCGCAGTATAACCACTGAGCATCCCATTTCTTACAAGGGCACTTGGCTGGCACCAGCAGCAGTGAAATTTGTCATCTTTTTGTAAGAATTTAAACAAGGACTATTTGGTATTTTATCTGTATTTACATTGTTGGCTGCAGTCTGACTAGATGTAATTTTGTCTAACAACTTCCTGCTAGTTTGTGTCCGTCTATCAATTATTAATACAAACACTGAAGAGTTTGGGATATTTTATCCTCTGTCCTTTATTTTGTGTACATATGAATATCGTACATGTGCTGATATATGTTTAAGGGGGATTTAAGGCCCCCTTGTGGCCTTCAAGCTCTGGGTGGTGTCGATTATTTATGTGATTTGCGATGGAACGGGAAATTGTATCAGATAACATCACCGTGATCCCAAGGTTGATGCAACTCAAAGCATCTGCAGACTGCAGAAAATAACAATTCATGACATGTCTGCAGCTTGTTTCTGCAACATATATCTCTGAGAGCCGTCTGGAGACCACAGCATTTAATAGGTTTTCATTTCACCTCACCTTGGCTGTCTGGACACTAGTTATGGGCAGCATCAAGTTTATGCCTTCAGTCTTTTAAAAGGGTTATTCTGATGTGTGATTGATCGCACTGTTATGAAGCATGAAGAGCAGCAGCCTGATTGGGCTCTAATGGAGCTCTGATGGAGCTTTATCAAAGGGTGCCAGGACTGCTGCTGCGTTTCCCAATTGAATTAAAATATTTTAGCAGTGGACACAGGAACAGCAGTGAGGCGAGGCACAGGAAAATAATTCTGAGGCTCCCACTGTGAGCTGACACTTGTTAAAGCTGAGTGTGTGCCCATAAAAGCCGGCTTGCAGAGGGACAGGAACGGAGGGAGAGCCGTGTCAGCGTGGCCTTTGTTGCAGGGACATCCACATTCACCTGAAGAATGTGGATGTGCCGCTTCGCTTCAGTTTGCTCACATAATGTAAAGAAACCACAAAAGGACAGCGGCCAGAGGCAGTGCGAGCATGACCGATAAACTGCCAGGCCAGAAACTTGCCTCCGATACCTGGTGGCGCTGGGACTAAGGCCATTTGACAGGTTTAAAAATAAGCAGAAGGCGAGAACACGCGAACAATAGAGAGACCTTTATGCTCCTTGTCTGGGATCCATCTGAAATGTATTGAATGGGAGGAGGCCAAAAAATAAATAAATTAAACAAAAAACCGGCTCCTGGTTGACTCATAAAGCTTGGTTTGTTTCTGTAGCTTGCTGTCATGCACCTTTAGCGATTACATCGTTTTTGATTTATAGTAGTGGGCTTCCAGTTCATTTCCACTCCCACCAGCTGCCACACTGCGAATTCTCCAGCATCTCTGACATTTGCAGGGGTTTTTATGTGAGCCGTGTGCATCGCAGAGCTCAGCTTAACTTAACCAGCCACCCGTTTTAATCGGCTCGCAGGCCCTGAGAGCTAACGAGCTTATAGCAAAGCGGGGCAGCGGTCAGCAACGAATATTTGCCTGTCAAAAGTATTTTGACAGGCTTATGATTACCAGTGATTTGGTGACTCAGCGATAGTTTAAAGGCGCTTCTCTTCACTACAGGGAAGAGAAGAAATAAAAAAAAGTCATATTCCTTCACATCAGACGTATTACTTTGTTTTAGAACACAGAAAAGCTTTGTGGTCCTAATCTGACTAAATGTGAAAAAAGTTCAATGGGTGTAACTATTTTTGCCATGCACTGTATATACCAGCTGATGCAGTACAATGTGCAAGGCCCAGAGGGGGAACATGATATCGCCTTCCTCTCAATGTAATCTTTAAAATCCAATTTCTGAAACGTGCACTTACTGATAGCAGCTATTTTTCCACTTCAGTAAAAGCCCCAAGCATGGAAAAATGTCTGCTTTTGTCCACATCTAATTGGTTTGTATTATATCCGCCATGCCTCATTCTCTTGTATCATCTGCAGTGATTTAGACCCCCTCATGTCTGAGCGGGTAAAACCGGCTGGAAACTCAGCGCAAAATAGAAACAACCCCAGAGCTTTTAAATCCACCCACTGTCCTCTGCACCACTTCAGTCTGCATATGATGTGGGAGGCAATTGTCTGAACTCACTCATTTGATATGGAGAGCACACACACACACACACGCCCACGCACACACACATCTAACATTTATGTTCACCAGCCATTTAAAAAAGCTATCACGACTTTAATAAAGCCATCAAAACAATTTTTTTGATGGCTAAAACCTCTCTATCTGCAGCTAGATTGACATTTAAATGCTTGATATTAAACAGAAAATGGAAAGAACATAATTTGGCTTTCAGGAGGGCCCGAGGATGAAAATACTAAGTTGGACGTACTCAAGGAAAATATTTATTTGGCTTTCTTGTGACGCTGCTTATCTGAGCAAGGATGACTAGATGCTACACATATGTCAGAGGATTCTTCATAAGCTACGTTGTCTGCAGTTTTGTGTCAGCTTCGTGCTGATTTCTAGTTTTAAATGTGTTAGGTATGACATTTTTTAGTTAGATGAAGAAAGAGACGCAAAGAGAGATGCTGAAAGTTTCTTTTGAACTTTCTTTATTGGCTTGATCCCTATACTTAATGTTGTTTTCTTGATTATAATAGATGTCCAACAGTGTAGTGGGCATAGTTCATAAACAGAGTTTTGAATAATAACATACCTGCGTATGTTATTATTTGCATTAATGTAATATTATTTTAGGGCTTTTTCCAAATTATGAAACAGGCTAGGATTATGAAACATTCATGATAAAAAAAAAAAATTAACTGGGTGCTTAAAATAAATTTAAAATATAAATTCAAAAGACAACTTGAATTGCAAGCAGTGATGAACGGGTTCCAAGCCCTCTCCTGCAAGTTCGGTCCCGCCTGACCCGCTTTTCTCCCGTGTTGTACCAGAACCCTTAGGCTCTTTCTCCCAGTAGACATTTAGTAGGTCATTCGCCCAAATAAACATGGTCATCACTGAAGACGTGTATGCGGGCTAATCTGAATTTTAAACCAATGGATCTTGTTTGAAATAACACTGAAAGTAGAAATGGGATTGTACTTGAGCAGTATTTCATTTCATATAATACTGGAGCCTTGATGGCTTTTGGGTTGGCTGTAAACATCTTAACCGATTCTCTTAAATCTCAGGGTTATAGTTTGATTCAGATGATAGAAATTTGGACACAACTGGACGTTCCAACAGGAAAGAGATCCCAAACGCACAACACAAAAACTGGAAACACCAGGCTGAACATCAAATGTCTGGAATAGCCCTGATCTAAACCTATTGTAAATAAACAGATTATCCTGAATTTATGTACTATAATGAACAACTGTGCAGAATAAAAAGCATTTTAAATGAACTCTGCTATTTCTGCCAAGAAGAGTGGTCCAGCTATGCCAGAAACTTGATGGCTATAAATAGTTTGTGGCACAGGTCCAAATTACAAAAGGAGTATTTCATCTAGTATCAGTGGTGATGCATGTATATGTATAATGTTTGTAGACCACAATTTATTCAAGCTGAAAAAGAAAAGCTTGAATGCTCCATTTAAAGCACAAGATGCTATAATTATTACTAGTAAACATTCAAACCTGTTTTTACCACTAGTTAGGACACTTCCTAGATAGAAAATTATCTATAATCTTAAATAGGTTAATACTCCACCAACTCACTAGCTTTCATAAAGCACTTGCAGCTGTACATATAGAGCTATAGAGATTTTTCGACTTATCTCCTGTCTGCTGCCATAAGGTAATTGAAGGTCTTTCACTGTAATATTTATTTATTTATCTCCAACATTTTATTTTTGTAGTAAAAGTCTAAAGGAGCTGCAGCACTGCAGGGCTCAGCAATCCTGCCCTATATGACTCTCGGACACGTACTTCTTATTTACTCCTGACAGCTTCAAATTGAAACTGTGATCACATTTTCCACACCGTTCCAGAGTCACGCTCGGTTTTAGAGCCGGTCAGCTTCGCACTGCAGGGGGAAGAGAGTTTTTCTTCTCTTGTCTCTGTCTGTGCCCTTCCCTCCTGATATCTCTCTCTTTTTTTTTTTCTTCTGGCTTAGTAGCAGATCCTCGGGGGAGCCATCAATAGCTGACCCTGACATTGTTTTATTTTCCGCTAGTCCTCTAGCCTCCCCTCCATCTCTCGGTGGACTGGGCAGTCCATTAGTTAAGACTGAAGATCCGACAGACAGATGACTTGAGATTGGATTAGCAGAACAGAGGAGATAAGGGGTGGATTAATCACAGCGAGTGTGTTTCTCTCTGTGACAGCTATAGACAGTTCTGTCATTACCGTCTGATGGGATGGGAGCAAAGACCTATGTCTGCTGCGCAAATATCCGCTGTTTGTCTGAAAAATATCACACTCCTGCTGCTCAGATGCAGCCTTGGCCAAGCACAGCCTCCAGTAAGGAAGAGCATCACTGGCAAAATAATTCAACTGAAGAGGCAACTGTAGTGCGAACATAAAGGATGTTCCACAAATTAAGCATATGGACTTGACTGTCAATCTAAATACAAGCAAACACACATCTTTGTACTTCCATACAAACTGAGGATTTTGTTTTGACTGCTTCATTTTAGACATTTCCTGTAACCCTAATCAGTACCAGTCTATTGACCAAAACTTAATTCATATTTTAATCTCTAAGCTGGTAAAGTGCAGAAAAAGTATGAAAAACAAGTGAGGATCAGGTTTCAGGTCCTTGCCCTAAATCTAACCATTAACAGTACATGCCTAATCCTGACCTTAACCTAAACTCAATTCACATCTCAGTCCGAAACCTATTCCTTAACCCCAAAGTACCTCTGTACTTTGGGCCCCATAAGAAGCAGCCGGTTCTCACAACATAGTATTCGTTGGAAAAACAGCCCTTACGGCACATCAAGCACAACACCGCACACACACATTAACACACTTTTTATTGCACTAACAACCAAATCCAAAAAAATAGACTGAGCAAAAAAATCAATGCCTCTCTCTTTCTTGTTTACTCACAGTTCGGTTCACAACAGATTGCCTCAGCGCAGTCCAACAGACACACAATCGCCACCAAAATGTCACCTGTGGTTGTGTCCTTGTTCGTGAATTGAAAACAGAACAGCCACCCCCTCTGAGCCTGGAGCCAGAGAGTGTCTCTGGCAGTCCCGCACTTAGCTGGCGTGCCTGGCCTCGTGCCCAGCTCGTCCAGAACCTGGATGGACTTTACATTGCCTGTTAGCGGCACAGATGTAAGCCAGCGGGTGTGTGAGGCAGATAAGAACCCAAGATCAGGTCCAAGGCTAATTTCCTGCACACACACACTCATCAGGAACTTCTGCCTCTGAGAAGGTTTTTGTTTCGAGTGAGACCCCTCCCCGCTTTTTAATTAGTGGGCTCACTACAAGCTACAATAGAACACATGTACGGAGATGATTATTGGATACTGACCTGTAGTCATTCAAATATATTTTATACAAAAAAGACAAACTCTTTTTAAACCGTCTTTGAATCGGACACAAGTTTACCAGTTTCAAGTCAGTTGGGCTTACCAAAATGATTTCTGTTTGGCTATTGTTGAGGGAGATCCTTTTATCCTTTCAAGGCAGGATCCATTGAGGTGAACCGACTGTAGTGTAGAGAAAAAGGGTGGAGTTGTGAGAGGCGTATACTGGTTCTGATCTGCTCTGCATCCCCAGAACCAGAACCAAACACGGAGAAACAACATTCAACTTCCATGTTCTGTAAATCTGGAACAAACTTTCAGAAAACTGCAAAATACCTGAAACACTGAGTTCCTTTAAGTCAAAACTAAATCAAGACCACATGTTTAGAGTTGCTTTTGAACCGCAATAAATGGAACATTGACAAGCATATTTGATGTATTGATTATTATAATGATGGTAAAATGTAATATCTCTTATTAGTTTTCACATCTATTGACTATATGTTTTTTTCTTTTTAATAATGTAAAGCACTTTGAACTGCTGTGTTGCTGAAATGTGCTGTATGGATAAACTTGATTGACTCAATTGAATCTCAGTGGTGACTGTAAATGCTAAATACAGACAATTACCAAAATATAAGTTGTTTGAGTGGAAGACTGGAGAGTAAATAAATAAATAAAGAAATCCAGTTTTATAAATGTCTAAAGGTTGGAGCTCAATATTAGTAACTTCCTCTGTTCTGTGCTGTTGCACTCTAATTTCCTGCCTTGCTTCCTGTTAAGGCTGTTTGGTGTTTGAGGCCACAGGATGTGTGAACAGACTGCCAAACATCGAGAAAAACGATAAAATTTTACTCCCATCAGTTAATCATGAGTCAACTCTTTTTCAAGGCAAGGAAACAAAAATCTTACTGAGGAGAAAAGAGGTTTTTCATTTGAGTTTTGTTTTTGTACATGCAGAGCTGCGGAGGTCTCTGAGAGCACAAGGTTCAATCACCACAGAAACATATTTCCTAGATTTGCATTTAGAGGGAGTTAAGCATTTCAATTTCACAGAGAGAAAGCAGAAGTCAACAGACCAGTCGTGGAGAAGCTGAACTCGCCCTGAACGTGAGAAATACCAAAATCTATAAGCAACACCTAATTTGTATTCAGAGCTTCTCCTCCTAACTCTAGCCTTTAATATTCAATTTCTGGAGGCGGTCAGTTATGGACCACCCAACTCGAGTCCCTTTTAGCTTAATGTCAAGCTTGTTGTTTAAATAAAGGCAGCAGCGTGTGTTGCCACAGGTAAGATACGCATCATTTTATTTATTATCTGCAAATGTGAATGAGGAATAATAAAACCAGCTACTTTAGAGCTGAGACATATTTATTTTACATTTTCTTGGTTATAAGCAAAACAGCATCCACTATAATTGACGTAACGAATCCAAGTATAAGTGACACTTTGTGCGTTTAAGTGATTTTCTCACTCCCTTGGTTTCCTAATGCCTCAATATTTATATTTTATGTTGAACTTTTTGTTTATTTCCCTGGAGAACAAATGTGACATGACACAGTGATCTATTTTTTATTCAATAGTCACTTGCCTGGATAAGAACTCATGTTTATCTTGCCTCTATGAACTTTAAGCACAATGGCAAGGATGGTAAAAAAAAAAAAAGAAAAAAATCATCAAAGCTCACTTTTATGGAGCCGTAGCAAATAGGGAGACCTAAATAAAAACATATCAAAGACAAAGGAAAACCAAAACAATAGAGCATGATTAAACACTAGAAAAATCAAAACTAAAGAATAAAGTACAGGTGGAACACCAGAGACGACAAACAGAAATCTATTTGAAATAATCCATCTTACTGTTCAGGTTACTCAGCCTGATGTGTTCCTGCAGCTGCTCTATGTTGCATCCTCCTTCCTCTGTTGCCACTGCTCACCTAATTTCTGCCAACCTCAGCTTCATCCAGGGCCGGATATGTGACTGATTTTCACCTACAGCTTCATTTGCTGCCTCAGCTCGTTTGCAGTTTAAAGCTTTTATTTGATGGATGATCTCAGAGGTTGTGTCCTGGCCTTTAGCTGCATGTTCTCCCACTTCATTCCTGTGCTGTCACACTTGCTTTTTTGCTATTCTAACAAATTACCAACTTAGTGACTGCTGCCGTTTTGTCACTCCAAAGTGTTTTTCAGGAACCTTTTTCTCTCCTGCTTCTGCTCACACTGCTCAGGCAATTTGATATACGATTAAAGATTAATTTAACTTTATGACTGCGATATAAATAATTGCAGGGATTTAATTAGCTAACCCAGCAGGGGAATTTAGTCCCATGTAGACCTGATTTAATTAATTAAGTCGTATGCGGCTTTGGTTGGAGTTATACACTAGGAGCAGTAGTCCTGCATTCACACATATGCGCACACACCTGTTATATTTTAGTTGGGCTCTAATCAATAATTCAACATTTCATTGAAGATGCCTTCATGGCTCTGCATCTGTCATGCTGGGCCCTCAGTTGCTGTGTTTGCTGCACAGACTTTTGCGCCTATGCAGAAGGATATTAAATTTAATATTTGTATGTCTGCGTGTTTAATGAGAGATCTGTCATATCCGTCTCCTGCTTGCTCTCCCTGGGTGCTGAAACGTCTCATCAGTGCTTGACGTTGGCATGAAGCTGCGAGGGTTATTCATGCGACGCATTGATGTGTGCAGAGATATTCCACATCCCTTTCAGAAGGCACTGACCCTCGACACAAAAAGCCAGGGACCGCGTGTCAAGCAGAGAGCTGGCATCACGTCCCGGCAGGACTCACGCTGACCCAGAAACACTCAGGATGTAGAGTTTTGCTTCACTGTATTCGTATTTATTGCTGTAGTAGAGACTGGACACCATCCATGGAGATCTGGTCTTTTTTTTTTTTTTGTCTCCAGAATGTTTTTCAGTACCCTGACATGGAGATGAATGACTAATCTCAAGAAGAAGAAGAAGGAGCCATTTGTAATCATCAATATGCTAAATATGAAAAAAGACCACATACCAATATCTCACACCTAAGCAACTTTATGAATACAAATTCAGAGTAAAAATGCTTGAAAAAATATTTTCAGCATAAAATTGATGTTTTTTAAACCACCATCTTGTGGGAGTATGTGTGCTTCTTAAAATTTTTGTCAGAAATGTAATTAGCTTCTCCCCCTACAATAATGTCCCCCCATTTTGGATCACTGTCTTAAAAAAATTGGTAAGGAAAAGATAGCCAGGTGAAAACCAGCCCCTGATCCTACACTATTTGCTTCAAACAGAGGGTCTGGACGCTCAGCGAGAAACGATTGCTTCCTGGAGGCGTGGACTGTGGTGAAGTTTTACATTTTACCAAATTGGTAATGTTTGCCCAAGATGTATGTAATGCAACACTTTGATGCAATGAAGCTTACAGGAAGTTGCCTGAGCTGTAAACAATCACTGCATCTAGTCATCCATTGCGAAGAGGGAAGAACTGAGCCGAAGAAGGCAGCTACTAATGCTAATTCAATATTTAGAAGCGTGACCAACATGGACTGAACAGCTTTGTTCACTTCCTCCGCTACGATTATTATTGTTAAAACTACATGCAGACTATAATTCCAAAACGGTGCAGAAAATCTACATTGCCATTCAAAACTTCTCCTTCTGTTCGTTGATCGGCTTGTTGAAAGATCTACCGGAGACAATCCGAGTCAATTGAAGAAAGCCCAGATTGTGATGGAAGTGAGAGATTTTTTGCACAAGAAGGCAGGAAAATGCAATGTGGAGTAAAATTCTTGATGGCATCTCAGTGAGCAGGGAGCCACTCTCATTTACTCTCTCATTTTAAGCAAATAAATATGTACATTTAGTGTGTAATTTTACTTTGTACAGCTGTTTTTGAAAGTGTTTTGTGAATCCTTTTTACGCTGGCTAACTTGTTTTCGACTATCTCCCTCACATCAGACAGTCGCTCATTAAAGCTCAGCTCTTCTGAAGGTCAAGGTCTCCACAGGGGGCTTTACGAGGAAGTTTCGCCGCCCAGACATCAGTAAAGGAAGAGGTCTTTCATTTAATTACCAATCATTCTCTGAGAAAACTGTTAAGCCGTACACCTTTCAGCTTCTGGCCGTAGTGATATTTAACTTTTTTTTTTGTTATTTATTTTCCAGCCTGTGTGGCATAATGTGTGAAGTCTAAAGATACTCGAGGCCCATGGCTACTGCAGTCCCCAGTTCCTGTTTATGTAAACACTGTTACAAGAAAAGAAACTGTGTAGTCACGCACACATCCACACAGAGCCTAACAGTTGTCTCAGTGTTTACCCAGGCAAATATGCTCTCCTGCCCACAACCTGGAGGAATTTCTTTGTGTTTGTCTTTAGTCTCCAGAGTTTCCCGGAGGTGTCTATTCTCTTCTTCTGTGATGCTTCCTTCAGTATCCTCCTTGGGGCTGCTTATCCTTCTCTTTTGGCCTCTCCCATACTTACACACTTCTGTATCCCTTCCTTATCCCCCATTGCTCCATCCTTTGCTGACTCCTCTCTTCAAAACTCCTCTCATTTCCTCTGAACCGCCCCTAATTCAGTCCTGTGTGTTCAGTATATCGCTTTGATTTTCTTCCTGCTGCAGCTGAGGCACGGTGAGTCACCTGCTGCTGTCCAAGCCTACGGCTGTAGGACCGTCCAGCCCACGCACACACTCTCAAGACACACAGAAACAGTGAGGCTCCGTCATATTATTCACCCTGCCTTGCCTTGCTATGTAATACATTTTTATGTCATCCCATCATAATTTCAAATGTGATGACAAAGTTGTGAACATGCATCACCTGGACCAGAATATTAATATTTCACATGGACATTTTTGTTGGTATTAGAGGTTTTGGACTGCCGTGCTTCAGAGGCCCCCTTCTCTTTTAGGGTGCATCAAGGCTCTGTACTTGGACCCATACTATTCTCACTTTGCATGATTCTCCCTGGCTTTGTTTAAGAAAACGTCACTTTTTATGGCTGTGTAGAGGATATTCCAATCAACTTTTAGTCAAGGCATAACAATTACAACAATTAATGTAGAAGCCACATTGCCACATATTTCCTTAATTTCAGGAAATATCAAACAGATCAATCATGTTTTTGTCACATGTGTCCAGAATGATAACTTTGAATTTGGATAACCTGGTGGCTTTTGTTAAATCAAATGTAAAAAGTTAATATTTCTTTAACCCTTGTGTTGTCTTGTGGGTCGAAAGTGACCCACTAGCATGTTTAGCTGTAGAAAAAAATACCTTAAACTATCTTGTTCCACCTTGAAATTTTACGACTTTTCCTAAATTGACCCCGTCATTAGAAAAAGTGATACTTTGCTTTTGTTTGTGTTTCCTTTTGGGCTGTACACCACTAGGATACAAGGATTGTCTTATGGGTCATTTCTGACCCGTGAGTTATAAAACCATTTAAACAGCAGAAAAAAGTTCAAAGGTCACACAGAAACTGTTTCTAATACATACACTCACCTACACCCCTACACACACACTGCATATGCACCCACACACATCAAATAAACTGGATTGATGTGTGAATTGAACTTGTATTTGACCTGCACCTGCAGCTAACCCCTCACATCACACGAGCTCCCAAACACAACAAAAAACAATCTCAGACATGGTAAAAACAAATTCAGTATAGAGGATATAAAGGTGCCCTAAATCAAAGTACCCCTACTTTATTCCTTGCTGAAGCCATGAGTTGATATTTCACTGTGCAACAGGTCATAGGTTGTATGTTTACACATACTGTCTGACACAAGATATTGAACATCTTATATAATTTTCCAGAATTTTAAACATAAGAGTTTGAACATCTTCTGGTCAAAATGTTCAAAATGTTGACCATAAGAATCTCAACATCTTTATCTGCAAGATGAACATAAATTTGTGTAACAAAAAAATACATGATAAAAATTAATTAAATTGATTTGAATTGATAAATAACAGATTATTTCATCATGCAAAATAGATTTTGGATTTCAAATTCAAGTAAGTTGCTTTATTTTGGGGCTCTTGTTAGGGTGGGTCACTTTTGACCCGTAGGACAAGGGGAGTAAACAGAATGTTAGGATCGCACGAGGGTTAAAGTGAGATTTTTGTCGCCAGAGGTAAGATCGTGTATTGCTAACATTGAAAGAGTGATTCCTGCTATTATTACTTCCCAGATGGATGCTTGCATGTGTTTTGAATGTTGGTGTCAAACCTCGTTTTCACCTCTCAAGTTGGCCCAGAAGACTTTAGACTAAAAAGCGTGATCATGTGTCAAATCGTACATCCTGTCATTAGCTCTCTGTGTCTACCAGGATAAAGACTTTCCTGTCTGAGCTAGAAAGCTCTCATTGGTCAATCTCCAGCAACCAATGAGAGATCCCTCTCTGCCTACCAAATGTCTTTTAGGATCACGTAGGTCAGGGATCACCTCCTGCTAGATGGGCTAAGCTTTCACACAGAGGTCACTGGGCCTTTGCACCCGTTCGCCCTAGATTGTGGAAACAGCACGGTTTAGTGCACTGTGGTTAGCGCCTGCTGTTGTTTACAAGTGCTTTCAAAAATCTTGTGCTGAGAAAAAGACGAGGAGGAGATGTTAGGCGCTGGATGTGCAGCAAGAAGAAAAGTACAGACCTTTATGGTGAAACTGTAAAATTCAATAACGCCTTAATAGTTTCATGTGTTTTTCTGCTTATTTTGCATATTTATTGCATTTTAAGCATGAAGCCTTATTTTCAAAATTAAATAAAAAACCTATTATGTCCTTAACTAAAAAAAATAGAAAATTACATTAAAGGTCACTGTATCACGTGAACAGACACAAATCTTATTAAAAAGCTTCTTCATAGAAGCTTCAGGCTCATAAACATTGTGCAGATCCCAGGAGCAGTGTCTATGGGGTTACATATTATTTTAGCTAATCTAATGTAATCAAGGTCTTCTGCATAAGATTAAAAACACGAAGCGGTGTGCATATGGAAGCCAACAGTCAGATTTCTGAGGGGCCTGAATGCTACAGCCTTATGTGCCTCCAGGCTGTCTAAAGCGAGCAGCCAAGAGTTGCATTAGCTAATGCTAATGCAACTTTTTCACATTACATCCAAGGCTCTTCAGTCTTATGGCAGCGACTGGTGTTTTGCTGACTGTCTGCCTAATCCAATAGCAACTAGTGGCCAGATGGGCTCAGCACGACACTTTCTGCAACATACTGCCTGGCAGTGTGCATCCGGAGCGAAACACTTCGTCTCTCCCGTTTCCTTTGTGATACAGCCACTCTTTACTGGAGCTGTTGGTGCTGTGCACTATAAATGTTGTGCTTCATTTTCAGCTTTCCTTTGTTTGGTATTACACTGAGACTGAAGTGGGGTCTGATCTGCGTTGGGTTTATCAAGACTTGATTGATTATTCAGTTGCTGCCTGTTTTAATTCTCCCTTTCCATGTTCAAAGTTTGTTTCTAGCTCCTTTGCTCCTGCTTTTTACTCTCATCTCTTTGAATGTTTGTGTTCACATGCATCTTGTTTGTCTGTCTGTATCCCAGCCTTCTCCCTTGTCAGCTGCCAGTTTCTTGGATCGTGGTTTGTTTCTGCAGTCGAGTTTATCCAGCTTGTTACCCACCTGTTTGTGTGTGTGTTGGATTTTCATAGGCAGTGTTTTTGTTTGTTTGGACTTTTCCTGTATTCGAACCAGGCAGTGGGTAGAAAAAAAACCGCCAACTGCTTAAATTTTAGAGACACAAGAAAAGTGAGAAATTGGTAAACAATCGGGGAAAAAAGTGTTGAAAGTTATTAAAGCTGTTCAAAAAGTGCAAACTATGAGAACTAGACAGATTTATTTTGGGACGTTTATTCTACCATCAGGTAAATGTTTTGATGATACACCGTAAAGTTTTTTTTTACTTTTTTTGTATATTAATGAGAAAGGTCTAGCTTATTGTCTTGAGCACAGAGGGCATCAAAATTATCCGAGTTCCAGTAAATTTTCTGATGTAAAAAAAAAATTAAAAAAATTAGACCATAATTATGTTTAGTTGGACAACAAAGAAAAATAAAAAATGAACTATAATCTAGATTACCAAATGTGGAACTTTTATAGTCATTTCATCACCCAACTTTCTTATATGCCAACAACTACAGTAAATCTGATTAAGGTGAAATGAAGCTTAGGCATACTTGTAGGATTTTCCTGACATTTGTCCATTCCTTTCTTTTAGCTATCGATAGTTTACAGGGAGGTTACAAAGGGAAAGGGGATCTTTTGTTCAAAGGAAAACGATACGTTGCATAATAAAGACATTTTTCTATGGTTAGAAGAAATGTAGAATAAAATGGAAATCATGACAATTCTCTGCTACTCCAGAATGAAAACAGCAGCGCTGCAGGGATTTCTGCTAGGTGCTGGTTGTGTTCTGCAGAAACAATCTATATATATTTTCTATATTCCCAGACTCACAAACATTACTCACAGGCAAAACAGAGTGGCGGCAGCATCATGCTGTCTGAGCACTTTTTATTGAAGGAAAGTTGAAATTGAAATCAAATATGCTCCAATAAAGTATATCACCAAGGGGAGCTATTTATATTTTTTCTTTCACCATTAATCATGGGATGTCATGACAGAGTCCTTGATGATTCAGCAACATGCAAATGAATGGGCCCTTAAGGACATTTGGATTTGGGACCAAAAAAAACAAAAAAACAAAAAAAAAAACATTTACTGACTCAACGATTAGTAAAGAGTACAGGAAAGCTGTGGATGAAACTTTTACTGAAGAACAAACGAAAACAAGATGTGTATGAAAGGCTAATACAAATACCCTTGTTAGTTTAAATATTAACCTGCAGACGTACTAAAACATCTGGATGAAGCTGGAGATTTAACTGTAGATGAGGCAGCTCATATATCTGACAATGCACTGATGTTTGTTTGAATGAATATTAATGTTATTATTATTTGAAGGAATATTATGGAAAAGGGTGAGTCTTGCAGTTGGAATTGCAGCTGAAGGTGATTCAACAGAGTCTTGACTCAAGTTGGGCAGCAAATAAAAGCACACAAAAATTTCATGTTTTTAATTGTAAAACAACAACAAAACACAACAACAAAAAACAAAACAATCCCATCCACTTAATCTATGTATTATTTTCATTTTACAACTGTGTCAATTTTGTGTTTGTTTATGACAACATAATCCCAGCTGAAAACACAGAAGTGATTATGTGATGAAATGCTAACAAGACTGCATCAGACTGGTGACCTGTCCAGGTGACCCCGCCTCTCGTATCGGAACGTTAGCTGGAGATGGTCACCAACACCTCCCGACCCCACTAGGGACAAAGGTGTTAGAAAATGGATGAATGGATGGATGCTAACAAGAGATAAAACTATTTCAGCAAGTCACTGTACTTCAGAACTCAATTTTAGAGTTACATTTACTGCATAATGATTAACATTATGTTCCGGTACATGTTTCTGTGGGTGTAGCGCAGTTTGGATCCCAGGACCACGACTGAGGGGAAGCAGACCTTTCAGTTTGACAAATGAGCGTAAAGTCTGTGGTCTGCTGTTCCTTCAGCGCCGGCAGGTATGGTGGCTTCATGTTTTATGTATAACATATTTACGTCAGTGCAGCAGGAAGTATGAAAAATATTCAGAATATTCAGCTTCTGGAATTGCAAGAGGATTTGACCACAGCTGATGAGGTGGTGATTATTATTATGCTGTGGTGATGGAAACAGATCCTCAACTTCACAACAAAGCCCCTCAACCTCCTGTGGAAATTACAGTCATGAAGGTCAACATACTACAGCCCCACTGCAGAACAGCAGCTTGGTCTTAAAAGTGCATCCGCCAGTAGGAATGATGACACTCCTCTTTATTATTCACTTTACAGTAAAAAATACGGAAGCACTGTATCATGCAGAGAGACTGCAGCACGGACGAATCCGGCTCAGGAGATCCCCGTTGTGTCTGCTGAGGACCGCGGCTCAGACTGCAGATGGGATGAAACACGGCACAGCTTTCCAATTTTTAACAGGATATGACACTGCTGCGCTGCCTCCATTCCACGCTCTTTGAAAAAGCTCACGGTGTGAAGAATCTGCGTGGATGACTGGGGCAGTAATGCAAATCTACCTGACATGCTTGTCACCATCTGGGCCCATTAAAGAGTAAATATTTTAGTTAGGAATGAGATGGAATGTGCCTAGCATGATTAAAATCCTCAAAATACACTTTTTGTTTTGTTCATTCAGCATTTCTTATTTTATACAAAGATTTTTTTTTTTATTGGGCTGTTTGCAAAATGCTCAACAGATTTTAAGATTAACTCAGATGTTCAGAAACCTGGGTTGCACAATGTTGCATAAGGTTGCACAGTGTTGCACAGTTGCCTGTAAAGCTTCATGTCATCATGTTTTGGCTCTAGCCCTCCTGAGATTTAAAAAAAACTTATCCTGCACTATCCATGGAATGGGATCCAGTTCCAACCTTAATGCTGTATTATATTTGCAGCCACCTGGCACACCGCCCCGCTCTCCCCCACAGCCTCACTGTGGTACAAGGGCGCAGCAGATGTTGTTGGGTTGCTGTAATAGGTTGGATGTTGGCTGCCGAGATTTCATCTAGACCTCGGATAGTGAAGCAGGGGATTTTTATAAGCCAGCCAGGAGAATGGAATAACATTTCATCATCAGTCTACTCACCTGTAGGAATTTATGCTCTACGCATAAAACCTGATAATGGATGATATAAAGCAGAATATTGAATCTGGGCTCTTACATTAACTGAAATGTATTCTTACCGGGTTAGGGAGAACTCATTAGTGTCTAAATGCTGAATGCTGGTTAAGAGAACCCACCAAAGAGTTACAGCTGAAAATGCAGAAAGAAACATTTACTTTTATGTGACTGAATGGAAATTTAGGCAACATTTTTTTTCTTTTGGTAGAAATAATTGAAAACTATGTTTCACTTTCCTTCCACTTTACAATTAAATAACTTTTTTGTGTCAAAGTCAGACTTTATAAGAGTTTGAAAAGTTTTGCAATGCAAAGTAAAAGTGCCAGTGCTGGTTGTTTGCCTACAGCCAGGTCAAACCGAATAAAATTATTCATTTCAGAAGCACAAGTTAACTTGACTTGTTTGTTGTAGGCTGTGGGAGGAAGCTGAAGTGTCCAGAAAAATAAGGCACAACAACCCGACAGACACAAAGAGAGCACTGGACCTCCACACAGAAATGTCTGCAGACCTGAGGCTAAATTGTGCTCCATCTTGCCACACTTTGAAAGCTCAATGAGTTTAACTGGTAACTTTTCACCAATTATAGGTTTAAAATGAAATAGTAAAGTAACAATGCACATCTGATTAGTCTCGTTAATGTCCACATGCTGACTGATGTGGACACTGGTTTCCATTTCGGGATGACTCCAGATTAGTCCCATCAATAGCTGGAACATTTGTATCCCACAAGTTCAATGTTCTCAAACACAGTTGCAATTCATGACTCTGAATACCTTCAGTCAAACTCAGAAATGTTTTTTTATAACGGAACTATATGTCAAAAAATACCATCCATCCATTCTCCGTACACCCTTGTCCCTAGTTGGGTCAGGAGGGCTGCTGGTGCCCATTTCCAGCTAACGTTCCGGGCGAGAGGCGGGGTCACCCTGGACAGGTCGTCAGTCTGTCACAGGGCAACACAGAGACAGACAACCATTCACTCACACACTCACACCTAGGGAGAATTTAGAGAGACCAATGAACCTGACAGTCATGTTTTTGGACTGTGGGAGGAAGCCGGAGAACCCGGAGAGAACCCACCATGCACAGGGAGAACATGCAAACTCCATGCAGAAAGACCCCGGGCCGGGAATTGAACCCAGAACCTTCTTGCTGCA
>CAEGAE010068474.1:0-51366 GCA_903067095.1 Girardinus metallicus | reverse complement strand
TATATATATATGGTTTGAACCAATAATTGTGGCACCTTAAGGGATCTGAAACTGATAGTGAATAAATCAAACTATACATGGTTCACAATTCTCTCCCTGATACTAGCTGATTTATTTTTAATTTTCTATTTCACTAAAGGCATCAGTATATTTGAAGTGTGGATCTGTTTAACTCAAATGAAGTGAATAAACCAGACCCAACAGGGCCATAAAATCTGCATTTGGACTTCCCCAAACTAGTTACTTTGTTATCTTGCAAACTACTAAATTTGAAGAAAATTGAAGAGTTAATTTAAAAAATTAACTCTGGCATTTAGTAAATAATAATATTTTTGATGTTCATAACTGACCTAAAATGGAAAATTAGAAAAAAAAAGTTTAAATTACTTTTACCTCAGTGTGTATAAATATCTGCTTCAAACTGTAAAAACATGTAGAGTAGAGTACAGTTATGGTTATACACATGAAAAAAAAATAATCTAAACGATAAATAGCTCCAATTATTAAGAAAAAAGTAACAATCCATAAATTGTTAGGCTAATTTAATGGTTTCCTCAAGATCTACAGTTTAAACCAGCAGACTTTCAGGAGTGAGAACTTTGGCTTCATTGTTTCACATTTCATATTTGTGTTTCCATTTCTGCATTTCTTCTTATTTGACATCTGTGACGATGGCATCGCAGCAGTCCAGGGAATGTACATGTTTGTATGTGCATACACGTGTGTTGTGGTGCTGCGGCTGTTCAGTCTCTGCTGTGCGGATGTCATAATTAGGGAGCTGGAATTCTGAAAATTCCTGGGAAGTTTAGACAGTACAGAGGCTTTTCATCTGTTGCATCGGCCCTGCCCCCGCTAAGCCGCTGGCCTTACGGAAAAATACAATGTGTTCCAACACACACCATCACAACAATCAATTACCTCTAACTGCACAACACACATCGTAAACAACAAATATCCCCAAACATCCTACAATTGTAACCTCATGGCACTGAGGTTCACAAGCATCTGTGACATGTTGCATTAATCTCGACCCAACCACTAATTCAAGAGCTGGCTAATTAACCTCAACTATTCTAAATATATCGTGTGCTTATTTATACCGCCATCAGAAAACAGTTCCTTTCTTGGGTGTTTTTGTTTTCCAAACAAGGGGGCGGAAAAAAAAAAAAAAAGTAGCGAATGCATATGGTACTTCTCAGCTGCACAATGAAAGGTTTTCTCTACAGACAGGTAGCCGCACAACACTTGTTTTTAATGAGCAGCCGAGGATAATTATAACTCACCATTCTTTTTTGTGCACGGTTCGATATTTCTATTTTGACTAATCAAATAAAAGCTTGGATATTTGTGCCTCGAAATCGGACTGCTCGCAAACCAGTAAATCTAAATTAAGGAGCTTGTGGAATGTACATGTAATGGTGTTATTGTGAGAGCTGAAGCTCAGCGGGGAGTTGGCTGTGCTTGATACTTTAAACATCTGCTTTGCAAACTATGATTAAAATTCTTGAAATAGGTTGGTAATGGTGTAAGTTTGTCTAATTTCTTTTTGGAATATTTTGTTGTCCATTTGAATGTTTGAAATTTTAAATAGTGCCTGGAAGCTGGAAGGTCTTTCGGTTATCATGATTATTCAAACAATGCCTCAGCAATCCATTGTAAAAGTGAAAATTATAGTGAAGAAGTATTTTTGACAAATGCATTTCAATAAGTGTTGCATGCACCAGACTGAATCAACACTTTGTAACCCATGTTTTGCTGCAGCTGATTGACCTTTTCCGATATGTGAATAGTTTAAGCATAGTCGGACTGGATGGAGAGAATCTGCTCATGGTAATTTTCAATCAACTTGCCAACTCTGACGGGTTTCCAACTCTGACAAGTTTCCCTGCCCCTCTGTATGACTGTCACAGGCAGATTTTTTATCAATTCTTTGATATGTCTCAGGTCTGTGGAGTTCTTTCTTTTGTCAGATTGTCTGCTCTACCCTGTAGTTACCATGGAAATCTTGGTTGCTTCTCTCAATGGGGCTCTCCTTGCCAGGTCAGTTTAGGTCAGCGGTCTCAAACTGCAGTCCTCAGGGGCCGGTGTCCTGCAACTTTTAGATGTCTCTGCTTCAGCACACCTGGCTCCAATATTAACTCATTAGCAGAGCTCTGTAGAGCTGGACCGCATAATGGTGAGGCAGTCTAGCCATTTAATTCAAGTGTGGAAGACAAGAGTTGCAGGACTCTGGCCCTGGAGGGCTGCAATTTGAGACCACTTGTTAAAGTGGACAACCGTGTCTTCGTTGCTTTACAGTTTCCATGCTGTTTTTGTTTCCAAAGCATAGGGAATCCTTTCACAAGCTGAGCCTGTCTTTAATTCCTGAACAACTTTACTTCTGATCAGTGAGGTGTGGTCACTAGTCTTAATGACGCTGTTTGTTCACCAATGTTCTCAAACAAACCACTGTGTCCTTCACAGAACATCTATATTTATACCAAGATTAAATTACAAGTAGACAGATTGTACCTTTGCAACAGCAGAACAAAGTTCAAAGTGCATGATATAACGTACAATAAAGAGTACATTATATCATGCACTATGATATAACATGCTTTTACGTTATATCATAGTGCATGATATAATGTAAGAGTGTCATAGCACCTTGTTTGTGCTATGACAAAGTGTGTCATAGCACACCTTGTTTAAGGTGTCATAGCACAATATTGTCAACAGCTGAACAGTTAATAAAGATATACATGAACTTTAAAATATAAAGTAAAGTAGGAGACTGCTATATACCGTCATAAATACACCTTAGTACCAGAGCCAAGGTTTTGGTCGTACAATGGGATGATGTATTGTTCCACTACTAGAATACTGTGAGCCAGCTTGTCTTCTAACACAGTCTAATGAGGCAGGAACAAAAGAGTATCCACTCTAACACTCTTTCTGTACGTGCACTTCTCTGAATTTTGTCAATTATCCCCCATGTCTTGGCTGACCTGACTGAATATGGGTCATGAGCTACACAATCACCTGGTAATTACCAGAGAGTAAACAAGCCAAGCCAGGGGAGAAGTTTTAATGATTGTCAAGCTGCCACAAAGAACCCTTCAACTCTAATGAGGGGTAAGTGTGTCATATCATCTTGCACAATTGTTGGACCTGATGAGCTTGATAAATATAACATCCCTGGTTGCGGTATTCTGGGTATCCAAGAAAAAAAAAAAAAAAAAACTTGTGTGTGATCAAATAAAGGCATTACCTAGAAACAAAATTTTCGCTTGAATGATGACGTCAAAGATGACCTTACATAATAGGCACTTTGGCCATTTGTTGAATCTGATGATTAATTGTCCGGTGGTCTTTTCAGTGGCTATGACACTATGTGCCACCCACGGAGTCCACGCTGGCCTCATGTCTCACCCTCATTAAAAGGGGCCTTTGTGTCCCAGTTGCTCTCGTTTGGCCCAGCATCTCAATCTACCACAGGGGTCGACCCCTGTGTCTCCGGCCACGATGACATCACCTCAGACCTCATGGAAGCGGCCAAGGTGAGGGCTCTCGGGGACAGTTACGTTCCATCTCTTTCCCCTTGTCACTCAATGACTCCTTTGTCTTGACGAGGCCCACAAGCTTATATGGACAGTAATGAGATGGGGCACTTTATAATCTGCCAGCGCTGTAGCAATATAACCATAAGGAGTAAAGTCTATAATAGCACATTGTTCAAGCTGAGTTAAGTCTGACATGTGGCGCTTTCACACCAGTTGGAATCAGAGCCCAGAGTTGGCCTGCTGAGCTGGGCCAGTAAAACTTCTCTTTTCACGAGTCAGGTGAGTTAACACACCAAGGAGTGCATTAATGTTCAAGGCAGAGAGGAGCCATACACCCCCTTCCTCACCTCACCCCATCCCCTACACCTAGCTATGAGACTGCACTTTTTTTTTTCTGCCGCATTATGCAGAAAGGTTTATAAAAACATCTTTAACAGTTCAACATCTTCAAATCGCAATTTCGTTTAAAGACCCATAAATGCCCTGCTGTCTGGCATCTAAACTGAGCACACTGTGCATGCAGATCTTGGCTGAGTCAAATTTAGAAGCTAAGATATCGTCTTCAGGTTCCTCGAAGACTGTGGTATTTGATATTTCGCAGCTTCTACTTCTCAGAAGCCAACACTGCTGCCGTCTCATGCTCATTCTCCCCTCTCCTCTGTGGGACTTTTTAAGTTACAGTGTGTTTACACAGTGAGACCCAGAACTCGGCTGGGATTTACTGCACTGATATTTTCTCTTCACATTATGTTTTTATGGCTTTTTCCAACGCTGCTTGAAACTGGTCGTGATTTTGTGATGACCCTCTAAAAACACTGCGGAGACTAAACATCTGTCATACTTAGAAATGTGCAAATGCAAGGGAAGCTATATGTATTACTCAACTCCAGTAGGTTTTTGGTGGTAAACCAAGGGCTCAAGTATGTTTTACTATGAAATATGAATTAAAGTGAGAAAAAAGTACATACAATGCATTGCAAAGATTTTATTTTTTTTTTTATCATTTGAACTTGTGTTATTTTCCTGAGATTTTATGATAGACAACACAAAGTAGTTTATAATATTTTCAGTGGAACGGAAGTGCATGGTTTTTACAAGTTTATTCTAGACCAACATATCATTATCTGGAGGAGATGCAGAGATCCAAAGCTCAGGTGGAAGGATATAAATCTGGCGTCTATGGAAGAGTGACAAAAAGAATACTGTATTTAAAGAACTCCTTAAGATGCTACAAGTCAAGTAGCACCGTCTTCCACTTGTCTGCCCCAGGTGAAGTAAGGTACGCCAAACCCAAAAGAAGTGGCTTAGGTGACATCAGAACCAAACAGAATTTTTGGTCTTCACGCAAAAAGTGAGACTGACAACTAACACAGCAAACATGGTGGTGGTGGCAACATAATGTTGTGGAAAGAATTTCTTAAGCAGAACGAGGGAAGCTGGTCAGAGTCTATGGAAAAATAAAGGGAAACCCTTCAAGAAAAGTTATTAGGAGTTACAAATCACTTTACAACGGAGTGGAGGTTCACCTTTTAAGACAAGGGGCCTATGCAATCGGAGCGACAACTTACTAAATCAAAGACAACTCCTATAACAATTGCTGTGGTAGGAACGTAACATGCTTTATTCCTGGCTGTAATGGCTGTTCGTTTCAATGTAAAGCCACTATATTTCTCAATGAGTTTCAGTTTTCTTTTGTTAACGTTCCTTAGCTTGGGTTTTTGCTGACTTTCTGTTCCACAATACGCTCTTGTGCATCTCTAAGACGTACTTACAACAAAATCTGATGAACTGCAAACTTTACTTCTCTTTGAGCAGATATCAAAAATAATTCTTCAATCTTGCACAGCTTCCCACATATAACAGTCAAAAAAATGCGTAGAGCCAAGCTAAACACGTCACCTCCAACTTTATTTTTTGATCTACCGTGACACAGCATTTTCATATATTTTCAAGTACTTCCACTAGGTGGCGTTTTTCCACAAAAACATACTAAAAGAGAATCTCACTGTTAAGAAAATATCTAAATATACAAAAGGCATACACAGCAATAAACAATGTTACAAACTGACATTTTTGGCTCTTGCACTGACGGCAGCACTAAAATACATGCATCCATTTTATTACTCAACTGACAAGTTTTTTATTCCCTTAGTGTCCACTAGAGAGCGTAGTTTTTCAAACAACCCAAAACATAAATACATAAATACTAATATGCCTACAATGTCCCTGTAAAAGTCAAGAGAAACAATCCATCATCTTGACTGAACTTGAGCTATTTTGAAAAAAATTTAAATAAAATACAATTTCAGTCGCAGGATGTGCAGCTGTGTTGTAGTGAAAGGCGGTATTGCAAAGCCTTAGGGGCGGAAAATGTTTACAAATTACATAACCGTGCTCTGTTCTGGAAATGGCTTTAAATATGCTTTATGGACTTCTTTGTTTTCTTGCTGGTAGTTATATAAGAAAAAAACAGATACTATTTATGCTCGTGTTTGCTCTTGGCAGGAAGGAATAAATAAATTATTAAAGTAGTCAAGACACACTTACTGTATATAGATTCTGAACATTGTAGCCAGACAATAGACATTTCTGAATAACGTCTAAAAGTTTGCAAAAAAAAAAAAACCCTCAAAAACAAACATATTGTTTGCAATTATCCTTTCGCTTTTGACTTTTTACACATAAAAGTGGCTGCGATATTAGTGTGGTATTTTTAGAGAAGCTTCATGTGGGGTCACTCACTAGTTGTTATACAGCTGCTTTGTACTACAAAGTCTTCACTTGTAACTAAATTACACCCACATACTTCCCGTAAAGCGAAATAAGGAGTCTGTAAATTGGTAACATTAATAGCTGTTACAGAAGCCTCCCTCCAAGAGAAGCATCTCCTCTCCCCTCCCTCCCACCACAATTTACACACAAACATGCCAGCACACACCCCAGGCTGGCCTCTCTATTGTGGTTTCATTGGTCCATCACTTGCCAGATCCCCAGGGGTCCCAACTCAGAACACATGTCTGCTTTCTGTATGTTTACAGTGCAGCAGTCAATGGGAATGAACTTTATGCCAGTCAAAGCTTTGTTCCTGCCACGATGTCCCTGAGAAGTAGATAACACTGTCTTGCTTTGTATGCACAATATATATTTTTAACAGGAACAACAACATTTAAGCCACTGAAGGAACTGTTCCGATATTTTGTTGTAGTATTTCCTAGGGTTGTCGTTAATTAATGGGGTACTTGACGGCGCATGCCTGGCTAGACTCACTTTGGAGAAACAATGAAGTTCTCAACAGAGGGCTGGAAAACACTGTATTACAACGCTTTATAAGACCATCAGGCTTGCATGAAGGGGTTATTTACACAAATGTATACAGACCAGGTTGGTTTGCATTCAGTTGAATATCCACCGGTCCTTCATATATACCAGATTTTCCTACCAGGAGTCTCCAGGGGCTGGTGCCAGCTGTCATTGGGCGAGAGACGGGCATACCTCGTATGTGTAAGTGAATCAAAGGGCAACACAGAGATTCATAACAATGTATGCTTATTAAACTGACATCTACGAGCAATTTAGAGAACTATGAAGATAGTGGAGGAAGCTGTCGTCCCTGGAGAGAACCCACTTATGCCCGGTGAGAAGATGCAAACTCCATGCAGGCAGAACAAATACCAAGATTGAACACACAATATTTTTGCTCAAAAGCACCACTACTAACCTCTGTCCCTCTGTGCCAGTAAAATTAACTAAACTATGACGCATAGTTGAGTTAAGATGGTCACTGAAACAGAAAAGGGTAGAGGATGCTGTGGATTTATGGGTGGCCCAGGCGGACCATAGAAAGTCACACTTGCTGATCCCCAGTGACTCTGGCTAAGGCTGAAAGGCTGCTGAGGTACAACAGATTGGAAGAGGGAGAAACATTGATGAAGGTTCTCTGCGTGAGCATTGCTGCTGAGGATTAAATCAGGAAGCACCTTGAGGATGACTCTAGTGGAAGCTTGAGGTAAGAGCCACATCGGATCACCTAGATAACTGTTGTTGCCCATTACATAACAACAAGTCACTGAAAGCATAACAGATAAGAGGTTCCTGACTAGTTAGTATGACTAACTGCTGAATATCTCACAAGTGAAAATAAGATTACCTATCAAAACTACACCGATAATACACAGCTCTACATTATGATGTTACCAGGTGACTCCGAACCCATCCATGAGGTAAACAGATGCTTAGAATATCTGAATGTGTGGATGTGCCATAACTTGATTGATTGATTGATTGATTGATTGATTGATTGATTGATTGATTGATTGATTGATTGATATCTTTGCTTTTTCCAAACAGAGATTGCTCAGAAAACTGCATCCTGGAGGTAAGACATTGACTGATGATAACCTCACTGCTTGGTTTTAATAAAAGAAACTAAGAAACTACATGGAATCCAAGAGAAGTCAAGTGAATTGTCTCCAGACAAAGGTAAGAATTGCTGTGAAAAAAATGTATTAGAAAAAGTTGTTGAATTGCTCGAAAAATGGGGATTAGCATAGAAAACAAAACTTGATTCAACAGTAACAACTGTGTGAACAGATTTCAAGATTTATTTGAAGTGATATATTTACTGGTTTAGATTTATTTCCCTCAGCTTTTTGTATTACCAAAAGGCTTGTTGGATAGTTTCTAGTTATTTAATGATGTGCACGTCCCAACGATTATTGCAGGGATAGTGAAACCTGAGTGTAAGCAAGCGTTATAATCAGGTATCTTCTGGATGTTAAACTTGGGTTGAAGGTTTGCAGCAGTTGTTTCCCACACAACCTGAATGCAACATCAGAGGGCAGTGCTGACACTCACAAACACACGCGCACACACACTCTCTCTATTACAAGCCTGTGGTTCTCTGCAGCATGGCGATTGGGCCAAATCAAGGGTGTGTGGAGAGCGTGGGCTGTGCCTAACAGACGTCAATTGAACTGGAGATTCCAGCTTGTGGTCAAGGCTCCACTGAATACTAAGCTCATCTCCAGACGTGTGTCACGGTGTGCTACACCCCCCCTGTGTGAGTGTGATGGAAATCCAAATGGCTGAATACCCAGATTAAGATAATGCCAACTTTTAACCAAAGATTGGAACAACTTTATTTCTTTCTTCTGGAAGTTATAGTAAGCCTCTAATAAGGGCATTTTAAATGCAACGCAATATCACAAACTTAAAAAACAAAGACGGGTAAGATAACCAAATGGCAAAGAGGGAATGAAGTCTAACATTTCCATAATAAGAGCATAATAAGAATATCAAAATGCTGATGGGATTTTTTTTTCTACTCTCCTTACCAAAATTCTTTGCATTTCTGAGCTGTGGCTCATTTTGCTGACTACCGAGCTCAATTAAAACAATTGATTTTGCAGCCCCAAGATAATAATTATCTATATTTAGAGCTTGGAGTGATCACCATTTTGGTTAGGATGGAGCTGTAGTCCAGTTCCCGCTGTAGGCTAATTTCAATAACACTCTAAATATAGCTTTGGTTTATAAGCTTTTTCCGTCAACCAATGCCAGATTTTCTCATGAAAAAGATTTTATGAAAGTAAATGAAATGTTATCATAAACAGATTTCAAAGTCACTGATCTATGAAATCAGAGGCCACAGTCAATCAGAGGCCTTTTTGTTTGTCACACACTAAACCACCAATCGTTTCCCCATGTTCATTTATGGGGCGCCTGAGCAGTGGTGCGTTGCACACAGACTCCAAACCACGTTCCTGCTACTCGTTACTATGCTGCCGAGTGATGGAGGTTAAACTGCGGTTCACACCTGAGAGTTTTAGCAGTAAACCACCAGCTGAGGTTTTGGGAGTTTGCATGTCACGTCAATGTTGCTTTCCCTGAGGTGTGCCCACAGTCAAAAAGACATTTAGTGTTGGATGTAAAGAAAAACTAGACTGCCTGAAGTACTGCAGTGCTTTGCAAAAGTCTTCACACCGATTTTTTTTTTTTTTTTCGTTTTTACATTGTCACCTTGCAATCACAAACTTTGATAATATTTCACTGGGTTTTTGTGATAGACCGACACAAATGAACTATTTTATTTGATAAATGGAAGAAAAAATTATGTATGGTTCTTTTTTTTTTTTTTTTACAAATCGAAATCAGAAATGGATGTGATTTGCATTTGCATACTTTGTAGAGACACGTTTCAGTGCAATTAAGGCTGCAAGTCTTTATGGGTATGTCTGTGTCTACCACATGACTGCAAAGGTGACTTCTTAAGGCTTTCTGTCCACATTGGCTTTACTTTTGCCAATCCTCTATAAACGGCAGATTTGTTAAGTGCACTAGTAGTTGTCCTTTTAAGTCACAGGTGTCAAACTCCAGTCCTGGAGGGCCACTGCCCTGCAACTTTTAGATGTGCCTCTGCTGCACCACACCTGAATAGAATAATTAGGTCATTAGCAGGGCTCTGGAGAATTTATCTACACAAGAAGGAGGTAATTAAGCCACTTCATTCCAGTGTTTTGTACCTGTGGCACATCTAAAAACTGCAGGAGAGCGGCCCTTGAGGACTGGAGTTTGATACCCCTGTTTTAAGTTATTCTTTTACCTGAGCTATAGATCTCTGGACTTCCTCCAGAGTGCTCTAATTTAGTGTTTCCCAACCCTGGTCCTCAAGGCACACTGCCCTGCATGTTTTAAGTATTTCTTTTCTTCAGTCCAGCTGATTTCAATTGATGACTGATTAATAGGCATTTGTTGAACTGCAATCAGTTGAGTCAGGCACATTAAAGCAGGGAAACCTCTAAAACATGTAGGATGTTATGGGGAGATTATAATAATTAAGCGTCTGATCCATACTCCAATCTGGAAGTTGGCGGTAATGCACCTATAAGTTGTTCCACCATAAAAAAGGAGGAAGAAGAAGAACATGTAGGACGACAGAAAAGCTATGTGCAGAAGGGTTTGTTTTGTGTTGTTTTTGGTGGTTTGCATAAACTGTAGTGTGACTGGATTGGGATGACAACCAAGGTAGATGGGGGTGGTGATGATGATGATATGGATTTTGAAGAATGGACTCCGGTAGGCAGCGGTAGAGGTAAGGAAAAAAGTTTGAAAGATGATAGAGAGGCTGGTAGCCAAAATAGTAAGAGAAGTTTAGAAGAGTGTAGTTCAGATGAAGAAAACAAAGTGGTTAGGAGGAAAGTGATAAATGAAGAATTTAAGGTAATACTTAAATTCCGGAAGGAAGATATGAACATGAATCTAAGTCCAATAGCAGTTTCTAGAGAAATAAAAAAGAAACTAGGGGGAGTTTGTAAAAATCTTGCGAGATGGAAACATGTTGATAAAATGTAAATCTGAAGAACAGAATAAAAGCATGCAGATGGATAACATTTGCAAAACGGTTGTGAGTGAAAGGAAAATTGTTGGAGAAAATAAAGTATCATGTGGTTTAATCACTGGTATTCCGCTTGAGGAAGATTTAGAAAAACTTCAAAGAAATATACATGGTGGTGAAGTGCGGATATTGAAAAGATTTTTAAAATATGTGGATGGGGGAAAAAAAAAAAAAGAGTCTCTTGGTACTTCTGGAGTCTCAAGGTGAAGTTCTTCCTGATAAGGTAAAAATTGGTTTCATGACTTTTTCTGTTAGACCTTATATCCCTCCCGCTTTGCGGTGTTTCAAATGTCAAAGGTATGGTCACATTACATCAGTGTGTAAAGGGAAGCAAAGATGTGCTAAATATGGTGGAGATCATCGATATGATGAATGTGGAACGGATGTACAGTTGAAATGGTGTAACTGTGGTGGTCAGCGTAATGTAGCATATGGAGGTTGTGAAGCAAAGGTGACAATAGGTAAAAACATCACTTATGCAGAGGCAGCAAAAAGTGTTCAAGAAAAAAGAACAGTTCAGAAAAGTCAACAAGTGTCGTCTAGTCCAAGGCCTGGGCCCAGTCATAGAACAATGTCAGGAATTGAAATCACAATGGATAAATTCATTTTATTCATGGCATATGTTATTAAATTGTACTGATCAAGTGAAGCAGAAAACTGAAAAAATCTAAATTATAGTGAAAGGTGGAGAAAAAGTTTTTAGCTGTGAAGGATTTATCTTGGGAGTTAATAAATAAAAGGCTTTAAATAATGATAAACAAGGTGGAGGAAGACTTTAATGATTATTTTACCATGGAATGCAAGAAGTTTATTAGCAAATGGTCAAGAATTTAAAGGATATTTAAATTATTTGGAAAATAATTTAAATATCCTTTAATATTATTTGTGTTCAAGAAACGTGGCTTAAACCAGAGTTAGATTTTGTGATAGCAGGATGGGATGTCATTAAAAGAGATAGGGAACAAGAAAGTGGAGGAGAATGTGTAATATTTATTAAACAAAGAATAAAATATAGTTTTTTAGGAAAAGGAACAACACTATCTGTGGAAATTTGGATTAATAAAAAAGTATTAAAATGTTAAATTTTTATAATCTGTGTAAAAAAAAACAGTATTTAGATCAAATGGAGGAAATTTTTAAAAATCTAGGAAGAAAGTTAATTTGTTGTGGAGATTTTAATTCTTTTAGTACTTTGGGGGGTAATAGGAATGATGCCAATGGAGAAGTGGTGGAACAAATAATAGATAGGAAACAACTGGTTTGCATTAATAATGGAGAAGGGATGAGGATTAATATTAGAAATTGATATGAATCGGCATTAGATTTAACTTTCGTTTCAGAGAATTTTGCCAGGATTAGTAGTTGGAAAATATTAAGAGAATCAACTACAGGAAGTGATCAATATCCTATGCTTACTGAAAATGGTTTAGAAATGGGAAAAATTGATAATGAAAGTATAGAAAGATGGATATTTGGAAATGTTGATTGGGAAAAAATAAAATAATAAGTGATGAAGAAATGCAAAAGGTTAATGATGATCTAAATTGTTCTATTTGTGAAGCCATTGTAGGTGCTGCACGAATATTTTATGCATTAACTTGGCCTCCACACATAGGAAAAGAGGAAAACATAAGAAGAAAATTGTACCATGGTGGACAAAGGAATGTGATGTTGCAATTAAATCTCCAAATAAAGATTTTAGATTGTTAAAGAGAAATCAGAATTTTCAGAATTTTTATTGAATATAAAAGGTTGCAAGCTCTTGTTAAAAGAACTGTGAAAAATGCAAAACAAGGTTTATTGGGGAAACTTGTAATTCGGTAGGTAGGGAAACAAAATTTTCAAAAGTTTGGGGAATGATAAAGTGAAAGAATGGAATTGGAAGTGAATATGGATACCCAGTTCTGAAAGATGGAAATGTTATTGCTGTGACTGAGGAGGAGAAGGCAAAAAATGTTGGTTAAAAGAATTCGTTAAAATTCATAGTTGTAATAATTTAAGTACAGAAGAAAAACGGAGAAGAGTTTGTACAATTAATGAAAATGTTAATTTATTAGAAGAAAATGTAAGATTTAATGACTTATTAAATGGTCCTTTTTTCATTTTTGATTAAACAATGCTTTAAGGAAATCTAAAAATTCATTTCCAGAAAAAGATTATATTTCTTATATTATGGTTAATAAGCTTAGTAATTCATCTAAAAAGGTTTTATGGGAATTCTATAATAAGACATGGGAAGTGGGTTTTTTACCTATGGCATGGAAAGAACCAATCATAGTTCGAATCTTAAAGCCAGGTAAAGAGCAGTCAAATCCAACAGTTCAGACCTATTGCTTTAACTTCACATATATGTAGAATAATAAAAGAAAGATTGAGCTACTTTGTTGAGAAGAGGGAATATTTATCAAAATTTCTAAGTGGATTAAGAAAAGGGAGAAGCACTATGGATCCTATTCTATGCCTAGAACATGAAATCAGAAAAGGGAAAGTTAATAAGGAGAGTGCGGTGGCTGTTTTCTTTGATATAGATAAAGCTTATGATATGATGTGAAAAGAAGGTTTTTTTTTTAATTACATTTTAAAAAAAAAATGGGAATTAGTGGATCAATTTTTTTATTGGATAAAATATTTTTTACAAGATCAATACAAGTAAAATTAGGACATTTGTCAGAAAAGTCTTTTGTTGAAAATGGTACACCTCAGGGAAGTAAGAATTCAAAGAAAATTTGGTGCAATGAGCAGAACAGGACGAAATAGAAAAGAGGAAACCATTATATCCAGATTATGTTTTGGTCATACAGGGTTAAATGGTGCGTTACTTAAAATGGGAGGGAAATTGTGATTTTTGTCTTCAAGAAGAGACACTAAAACATGTTTGTTGTTCTGTTCTAAATATTCTGTTGAGAGAAGGGAATTAGTATGTCGATTACAAGAAAATAAATTACAGTTAAATATACAAGATATTTTGGACAAAATTTCTACTTCTGAATTTTTTGTTATTTAATAAATTACCTTAAGAAAACGAAATTGATAGAAAGGATATAAATTATTATTATTTAAATTTTATTATTATTTTTTTTTGTGGGAGAATATATATATATATAGCATCCCGATCCACACTCCATTCCAGTAGATGGCGGTAGTGCACATCAGTAAGTTGCTTGCCAACCGCCATAACAAAAGAAGAAGAACAAGTAGGACAGTGTGCCTTGAGGACCAGGTCAGGGAAACGCTGCTCTAATTGCTCGGGCCTCTCGGTTTCGGTGGAAACCACATTTCAGACAATAGATGGGACAGTGAGAATATTGCTTCAGAACCCGCCTTAGGTTTCTTCACAACATTATCTCTGACCTTTCTGCTGTGCTCCCTGGCCTTGGTGCTGTTTGTTCATTAATCTTCTTGAACAAACCTTCAGACCACATCTGTGTTTACACCGAGATTAAATCACGCACAGATGGACTCTTGTTTTCTAATTAGGTGGATACTCTAAAGGAACTTTGTTGCATTGGATTGATTTGGTGGTTTCCAAGTAAGGGGCTTAATACAAATGCCAAAAAAAAAAGAAGGAAAAAAAAATTGAGAGCTCACATTTGTGCTTGTGATGTGACAAAATGTGCAAAAAATTAAGGTGTATAAATGACTTTACAAGGCACAGTCACTGTGTTGTTTTTTTTTCCCTGTCGTTGCTGGGTCTCTGGTTGCTCAGGACAGTTAGTTTGACTTCTCCATTGTGATGTTGCGCTTGTGCAAAAGGTTTTAAACAATTAGTATCAGTGGGCCCCCTTGAGGCTGGAGAACTTAGTGCAGGCTCCCATCTTTCACCCTCATGGCAGTCAGAAGTTTGGCATGATGAATGGTGTAACAACACACGGCATTCCAGGGGAGCTTGCATTGCACCTCTGGCTCCTATAGACATAGAGAGGCTTTCACCCAAAAAGCACAAGTACTTTCAAGTCACTGGAGACATAACGTTCCTCCTGCAGAGTCATTAAGTTTACCATTTTTGCCCATGGCACCTTTGAATGTTGCTCATGAAAAAGAAAAGAAGAACAAAAACCTTTGACTTCTGCCAATGTTTGCCGTCTGTTCTTAGATCACCCCTTGTAGTGGTTTGCAGACCCCCGTTGTCACAGAATAAACCGGGCTTTATGCAACAAAAATCTTGAAATTCCTCATAAAATGCGAGGAAGAAGAAGGGGAAAAAAAAGGCCTTCTAATTATAAGCATTCTGTTTTCAGTTAACTGTTATTGCAAAGTCTTACAATAATTATATTTGTTTGACCAGATTGCGTCGTAAAAATATAATTTCCCCCCTGAGTTTTTGTCTACGCAAAACTTGCACTGGCTTCCCTGGAGTCACTGTAAAGCTTTGTGGTTGTTTCACTCGCTGTTTTATGAGTGATTTAACAGGCTGCAGAGTGTACAGCTGAAAAGTTACAGGTACATTTTGCCCCCTTCATCTTAAATCAGACCAACTTTTGTCAAAGCAAAACTCTTAAAGTCTCCCAATTTTCCTCGCATACCGTCTCGAGTGCAAACTGTCTTCAGACCAGGTGTTCCATCACTGACAGACCTATAGTTTTTGAATCACTGCAGATCATCGACGTTGCCATAAGACGCCAGTTTTACGGCAAAAATGATACTTTTAAAGTGGACACTCCCCTAAAACCTTGGACGCGGATTTCTTCGACTCCCATTGGCTGCGATGCCCCAACCGACAACACCTGCTTAACTCCTTCATCCAAATTGACACCCGGGGCTCTAGAGAAATATAGGCAGCATCCCTTCCAGCTCATGCATTCAGTCCCACACAGCTGCTCCATGACACACCGAGTCGCAGCTGCGCCGATCGCTGATCCAAGGTGAACCCTCGCAGACACACACACACACACACCCAGACACCCCCACGCACCCCCACGCACACACAGAGAGACACGCACTCTCTCTCTGTCGGATCTTTACCGGGAACGGAGGGACACTGCCGGAGACGCAATGCTGGTCAAGCTGGCCGTGGCGCTGCTGGTTTTGTCAGTGCTGGAGCAAGCGGTGGGATCGGACAATATTGATTTTCACGAGCTGCCCCCGGAGAAGCCCGCCAGCCAGAAAGGACGCCTCTCCCTGCAGAACACAGGTAAGACGGGGAGGTTTCCGCAGAGAGACGGAAAGGGGAATTTGGAGGGGTGGGGTGGAGGGGTTTGCCCGGGACACGTGTTTCTGTAGCTGCAAATTAAAGCATGCGGGGAGGCACGGTTGGGCAAACTCGGAGATCCGCAATTTTGGCTTAAATTCCGTCGTTTCACGTTGAGTGACGCTCCCCGATTCCCATGAAAGGTGATATTTTGTAAATATTCCCAGACGGAAATTCAATACGTTGGTAAACTATTAATAGAACGGCACAAGGTGATAGGTAATCCATACCGCTGCACATCTAGGTGAGGCGCGCTCCGATGGACGAGTGCGCGCGTGTTTGTAGCCTAGGTGTCCTAACAGTTATCTGAAGAAAACCTTTCTTTTTCTTTTGCATATGCGGGAGGGGGGGAAAAAAAGAACTGATGGGTGATGTAATCCAGCGGATTTTAGCGCTCTTGTCGCGGATCGCTGCTAAAGACAAACTAATACATCTATAATCTCCATAAAATACAGGTGGGAGAGCTCAGTCTTAATTCTCCCGGAAAAACTGTACTTTCGCCTCGGGCGTCCTTCAGCAAGCATGACAGGCGAGAGATCATGCGTATCAGAACATCAATGTTATGTTTCCTCTTCCTCACTAGGGAAATGGGGGGACAAACTCCCAGCGCAGGTCTCGCAGCAGCAGAGACCCCCGGTAACGCCGCGGTGTAATTCAATGCACGTTTGCGGCCGAGCTCGTACAATCCGAGCGCATTCCCGCGATGCCAAAACAAGCACTGCTGACAGCGGCTCACTTTTCCTGCGCACTAAAGTTCAACTCCCTGCACACAACTCATCCCCCTTTCCCCCCCCCACACTCCCCCCGGAACTCTCATACTTCTGGTCACCCGTAACAGATGATCTTTGCTGACAAGCTTGATTTCTATTAAGTCACCTTTAATCCACAAAGACGCGAACGGTGCGCAGTGTCCTCTGACACACCGGCATCATCACCAGTCATCATCATCATCACCAGAAGCAGTAGCAGTTGTGAGTGCCGCTCTGCAAACGATAGCTCCCCTGTTTGTTTGTTTTTTTGTTTGCATAAAAAAAACAAACTTGTGTTTTGAAAAAGTCTTGTGTGTAGTTTACTCCAGGGTTGGCCACTCTCTGCATTGCAATATATATGCTGGTCTCAGTATGAGGAGGTCCTGTTGCCAAAAAAGACTAGGAGCTCTCTTCTTTCACAAATATCGGTCCTATAATTGACCAAATGTAGAATTGTACTTTAAGCCCATGAGGTGCTGACTTGCACACAACTGTTTCAATCATTTTTTTTTTGTATCATTGAACTCCAGTAATTAGTTTAGGAGTTTATTGCTCACCAATATTTGCATTTGTTGCTTTGCAGTCTGATTCATGATGATATCTTCAAGCAGTCAACAATACAATCGATATTGACTGGCATCACAGAAAAAGCAACTGAAGACTTTACGGATAACTTTTTTTTTTTTTTTTTTTTTCGTACCCCGAGTGATTGTGCCGTTCCTTGACAGAATGACGCTCTGAGGAGTGAATCCTTTCAAAAACTATCACTGAGCTGTACTTTAATTGTACAATATCCAACTGGACCATCCACAGTGACAATAGGGCAAGTGTTATAAACCCATTTGGGTCTATCCGAGTTGCAGCTCGTTTTCAGAGCACATGAAACACAATAGTTTCAAGGTCTTGATCAAATTTATATTTTTGGTAACATTTGCATTTGAATGCCAGTGAGTTCAAACGGAGCTGATGCTTTCGTGTATTGATTTCTTTTGCCGCTTGTGCATCCCCTACTGCATCTTTGACTTTTTCGACGTGCAACTTTCCTCTCTGCAAAAGCAGTACTAAAGTACTTGTTGACACACATTTCTCAGAGGGAAAGACATAAACTGATATGGCTGCATTTGTTGTAAAAAGAATATCTGCAATGCACCATCCCATTTCAATGCCAGGCAGTGCAGACGACTGTGGTGCAGAATGACAGTATATTTATATTTATATATATAAATATAATTTCCCACCAAGTGTTCCCCACCTCCTGATGCCCATCTTCCCTCAGCATCCTTTCTCCCCCCTCTTAGGCTCGATGTCATGAAGACACGAATGATCGCCCACGTCTGTGCAAATAGTTATACGCCTCATGCGCTTTGTGATTAAACCCGAAGTGAAGTTGTGCCTTCAAGGTGTACTGTCTTTATAGCCGTCACCCCGTTCAGCATGTGTCATCTCTGCTGTGAACACATGATAAGGTCCCTCGCCTAACCTGTTCTTCTTTTCCAGCTGAGATCCAGCACTGCCTGGTGAGTGCTGGGGATGTTGGCTGCGGCGTGTTTGAGTGCTTTGAGAATAACTCCTGCGAGATACGAGGGCTGCAGGAAATCTGCATGACGTTTCTGCACAACGCTGGCAAATTCGACTCTCAGGTACTAAGCTAGTCTAAGACATTTTGCGGCACTTATCCTCTAAAACCACAAAATAAATGTTTTCTTTTTGTTTGTTTGCCTGTTTTCAAATGTGCTATCTGAAATGCACTTCACATTTAATCTCTTCGGTTTTGATTGGAAGATGAGTTGCTTACGGACCCTGGGGTTGTGTGCCAGCTGGCCTGTGGCCCAGTTAGCTTACTTTTCATACATAGCGGAAGTTGACACCCGGCCAAATCAGGCTTGACTACAGTGTTAATATGTCCATAAGGTCACATACTAGGAATGCACATCTATGAGTGCCAGTTACATAAATGTAATGGAAACCGGACCATTTAACCACTGATTCCAGAGTTCATTCTTCAACACATGCTCTAAAACAACAAAACAGGTGCAGTCACTGATAAAAAAATAAAAAATAAAAAAAAAAATCTGTTAGTGTGTAGCCAAAATGTGGTGCAACATTTTCCTACATTTCATCTGGGTAAATTATGATAAATTGTTAAAATGGATAACAGTTTAAAACTTAGTAGTACCATTTAAAATCCCTTCAACCAATAGTCGGCCTCTGCTTGAGAATTACAACTAAGATGTGCTCTTCACAGGCAGAAACTCCCTCGGGGTTAAGAAGCTAAACTTGCTACTCAGTTTGGCTTTAACACTAGCACTGCTAAGCTAGCCAGCAAACTTTGCTGGACACCATGACAAATAAGAGTAATGGTTAACCATTAACATTTTTGCCTTAGCATTACTGGTGTCTATTGGGAAATGAATAAAACATCCCTGCCACTCCTGCATCTGTTTGCTGCACACTTCCAGTCAGCTGGCTAAAAGAAGACTGCCACACATTTCTTGTTCTTACAACAAATGGCAATTTGGCTGCATGGGAAAATTTCTAGTGTAAAAAGAAGGATTTTGTAGATAATATTACAATAACTACAGAAATTGTATTATTTTAGCATCAGTGTGGACAACAATTTCTTGTGTATTCCAATAAAAACAAGTTAAATCATATTGTACGTTTTGTTAAACAGCATTTACATTTAAGGGCTAAATAAGTTACTTGCCTTTGTAGGTTTCATTCAAGGCAAATTATGGGACCCATATGAATAATTCTTTGTTACAGTATTTGAACTGATTTTCGTAATACGCATCTAAGACCCAGCAAAGACCTACATATGGTGTCCAAAATATTTTTCTGCTAAAAGTTGTCCTTCATAAAGTCAAGTGGGTCCATCAGAGAAACTCACTGTGAACACTGGCCACCTTCAGTCTGAGCAAAATCCACAAGTCCCACATGCCCATGTTGGCCGGGTTATACCAGCCCATTGATGGAGGCAGGTTTCCTTCTTTTTCAGCTAGCTGATGATGCATTTATCCAAGGGTACTTCAGCGTCTTTGTCTTTGTTATGCATGCAGGGAAAATCCTTCATCAAGGATGCTCTAAAGTGCATGGCCCATGGTTTACGCCACAAGTTCAGCTGCTTCAGCAGAAAGTGTGTGACCATTAAGGAGATGGTGTTCCAGCTCCAGAGAGAGTGCTACATCAAACACAACCTGTGCTCTGCTGCAAAGGAGAATGTGGCAGTCATGGTGGAGATGATCCACTTCCAAGATCTTTTCCCTAAAGGGTAAGCAGCTGCACTGGGTCACCTCTTCTCTCTTGTCTCACTCTTTATAATTCAAGTGTTCCATTTAAAGTTATTTCTAGTCATTTCAGTAGCCTTATCACAGTTTTTCATCCTAATGTGCAAGATGTATTTTACTTCCAAATGGTAAATCACAGGATTCATGTGAGTAATCTTCCTCTCTCTGCCCAGCCCATACGTGGAGTTGGTGAATATTCTCCTGAGCTGCGGCGAGGAAGTCAAGGAAGCTCTAACTCGCAGCGTCCGACTACAGTGCGAGCAGAACTGGGGGGCATTGTGCGACAGCCTGAGCCTCTGCTCCTCCCTCGTCCCTTCTCCTGCCAGCGCCGTCGTTGAACACCACCACCACCATCCCTTCCCTTCTCCCCATCTAGAGCCAGAGCACCCACGCCTTCCACGCCAAGGCGACAAGGAAAGAGCTGGTAAGGCGGCCCTCAACGTTCACCCACGCAATCGCAGTCAGGGGTCCCGCCGCCACAGTCCAGAAGCAGCAGCGGTGACTGAGCAGGAAGACCCCAAGGCTGACATTCGAAGGTGAAACCTCAAGAGATCTTTGTACCTCTTGCAACATTTAAAAAGCCACATTTGCAGACTTATGCACACATCCATACCATCACAGGAAGACACACACGCAAACACATGCCTCTACACAAGCAGAAACTCCCAGACAGACTGAGCAAAAGGAAATAAGTCCCCGATCTTTCCTTTTCTCTTCCGCCTCTCCAGTCATTCCAGCAGTCCCACATGGTAAACTTGCAGGGTAATTGTGGTGTAGACTTTAGGCCACAGTTTTTTTTTTTTTTTTTTTTCTTATAACAGTTGTTACCATAACTATTTCAACTGTTAGGTCTTTTTTGGCTCTAATATAGCATTTCTCAAATCATTACTGACTGTAAGATTTGATTATATTTGTATTATTTATTTTATTCTTTATGCAATGTTGAAATATCAAAATGTACATAGAAATAAACTTATCTATATTTATATGACCATGTATAAATATAGCTACAATATGCAATACTGAGATACTATTGATGACAAAGTATACAATGTGCTGTCGTTCTCTTTACAGTATTGCACCAATCATACATTGAAGTGTAGATATGTAATATACACCATTTTGCTGTTTCAGAGTCAGAATGTTTATAAAGCCCTCATAGATACTTGATGATTAAACAGAAATTGTACAGGTTTTGTCCAGTTCTGGCACATATGAATCTTAGTGCATGATGCCCATAAAGCCGACAAACTTGTGCATTTTTTTTAAAAGCAAAAGTGCGCTCTTAAGAGGTTTATAGATAGTTCAGAAAATAATAATGGCTCATCTGCATAGAGAGACATAAAACCTAAGACTGATCGAGTTTAAGCTCATCGAGTAGGAACAAAGCAAGATAGTTTGCTTTGTTTTTTTTGTTTTGTTTTGTTTTTTTGGACCCTGCAGCCTCACAATTATTGGTTAAACTCTGATATGTGTCTTATGTTTATGCAAAAATGTGTTGCATCTCTTTCTTTGATTGCTAACGGAGCTTCAGAAACTTTCTCAGAAACATTTCAGTCATTTATAGTCTTTTCCAAAAGTATTCACACTCATTAAACTTTTTAACATTTTAATTATGTTACAATCACAAACTTTGATATATTTTACTCAAGTTGTATGTGATAGAGCTACACAAGGTATTGCATAAATGTGAAGTAGGAGGGAAATGCATTGTTTCTCTTCCAAACTGGAATCCGAAAGATGTTTCATCCACTGACATTCAGCCTGGTTGAACGATGGCTGTTGCAACGTTTTGACGTGTGTTTCTACCAGCTTTACACAGCTATGGAATGAATATTCTTCATATTGTTCGCTAAATGGCTTGAGCTCAATCAGATTGCCTGAATAGTCTTTAGGATTTTTCAAGTCTAACCCTACCTTACTTTAGCTCTGGGTGGCTTGGTGAGGGTGACTATTTTTGCAAAAAGGCGAATTTACATCTCCGTCCTTAACTGGTTTTCTCCAGGATTGCTCTGTATGTTGCTATATCAGTCTACTCATCAAATATGATCATGATTTGCTTTCCTGACCTTGCTGAAGAAAAGCCTCCCAATAGCTCCTTCTACCAAGTTTCATATGTTGATGGTGTTTTCAGAGTAATGTATTCTGCCAATCATTGTATTTTACAGTTGGGGCAAAAAGCTATGTATTGGATTTTATCTAGTAGAAGTACCTTCTTTAACATGTATGTTGTGTGCTAAACATGGCTTCGGACAAACTTCCAAAGCAACTTCCTATAACTTTGCTTCAGCGCTGTCTTTCTGGCATTAGCCACCATTCAGTATAGGCTACACTTGTGGAGTGCACAACCAATAGTTGTCCTTATATTAGATTTTCTTTCCTGAGCTTTGGATCTCAAGTTTTACTTCACAATTATGCACTTCCTTGTGCTAGTGTATTGCATAAAATCCTATTTTAATACAATAAAGTTCGTGTCTACTATGTAAAGAAGGTGAAAAAGTTCAAGGTGTTTAAACACTCCTGCATAGCACTGTATGACTTCAGCTTGTTAATAAACAGTCAATGAAGAGTAATTCATTCTCGGTCAGCTATCAGTGAAGTGCAGCCAAGGGAGGGTGTTAAGTTTGAAGTGTAAAAATCATAAAACATCACCGTGCCTAAACTGGTTAATGTCCACAGTGACCGCTTCTCTGTGATTTACGTGAATGGATAATTGCTTTGTCGTGAAAAGATTTAATGTTGAGTTATTTTTATATTGGTGTTGAGCCACAGAAGTCTTAGATTTTGCACTTTGGATGATTGTTGGTTTGTGCTGGACAGCTTAGCCAAGAGATCCACATTAGCACAGCAGTAACCCTCTAATCAAAAGCTATATTTCATTTGAGCAGCCTGGTTTCCTTATCAAGCACACCACCTAGTCCCGCATTGCCGCACGGCTCTTTAAGACCTGATTTAGCCCCATTCTGTGCTTGGGCCGTACCACTCTCTCTGGCATCTCTGAGGGCAGAAAACAGGCTTGACAGAAACCTTCCAGATCTCTGGCTGTCTCTAAATTAGCCCCTATCCTTCTCCGGACTCTGGGTCAGACGTGAAGGCCTGTTATTTTACCCGTCAGAGCTGCAGGCAGCGCAGCAAGGACCCAGGAAGTGGGCTAAGTCCACACACAGGGACTCTGGCGTTGTTATTGTAAATGTTATATTTACCGAGGCCACCAGAGAATTCCTCTGGGCCGCGGCCAAGAGCCAGCAACACAGGGAAGGCAGGGAGGAGTGAAAGCGCGAGGGAGACGGTTGCAGTCAACGTCTTATTTCAAAACAAATTGTTGATTCACTCTCTCATAACTTTCCCTTTTTGCTCTTTTTCTCCTACTCCTTAAGAACAAAAACACGGAGTCATGCTTCTGCTCTAGAAGCACTGTACTTGAGCACAATGCACCTCATGGTGTGGAGGGGGGGTGCAAAAAGCAAATGCAAATTCAGGCTCAATCAACACATTTTTTATTTTCTCTTTAAATTTGTTTCCCTATGGACATTTAAAGACTGTAATACTTAAGGCTTTCATGCTGTTGTTGATTATTTTAATGTTTTTTCTTTTTTTTTTTTTTAAATTGATTGTGGAAAGTTGGGATTGTTGTGATAATCCCAACACAGGACATAAGCTAATCCTCTTGAGAATGTACTGTATGTGTTTTAAAGTGACAATCTGTTCAGCTCTCTGTCATTAGGTTTAAAATATGGCTTTTTGTAATGATGTATTGTGGCTTGAATGGCTTTTCTTGTATGTGCTCTGAGGAAAATAAAACTAACCATGTCCCTGTATTCCTGGTGCTCTGCTGCCACTTCACGTTGCTCTGCTCTGTTAAGCACAAGGTTAAAGAAAACAAGAATATTTTTGAGTTAATATCGCATCAGGCCCTGTCACTATCGTTGGCTCCTTCTAAGCTGTATTGTTTTCTCATTAAAATATTTTGTGTCATAAAACAAATGTGACTGACATCATTTTCCATTTTACTTTCTGGAGGCAAATCTTCCATCCAGCTCTGAACAGGGCATCAATGAAGGCCCTGGTGTCTCAGGTGTACCCTCAGGTTAGAGGACACCATATTCTCACAGGACTTGCTGCCTCCTTTTTCTAACAGCGAAACAGAGGCCATGTTTCAGGTTTCACCGACTGGAAATATCCTCCCTTTTGGGAGGCCTAATCATTTACGTCACCCGCTCTGGACTGCGCGCAATGCGCGAGATGGGTTTTGAATGTCGGTTTTTATGAGTTGCCCCAACAGTGTACATTGCCTCACCAAACATTTAGACAGGGTTCTAATGTGAAAGGGCGCCTTCCAACCGGTTTTTTGCAGCCTCTCTGGTAGTCTTGGGTTCAAGTATACAGTTTTCCTTGTGAGGCACATTTAGATCTTTGTAACACAAATCCTGCCCTCTTTTTTCACTTTGTCTGCACTCTGACAGAGAGGGTACATACCATACCAAACAGTTTCTGTAACAGCAGCACCTCTGCAGTTCAGTACGTCCCTCCCTCTCGTGGGGATTCATTCGCACACTGTTGCAAGTAAGCTCTCAACGTGCAGCCTTTCTAAAAAACCACTAGGTGGCGGGATTTCCTCTGAAACCCATATGGGGGCTGGAAGCAGGTGTTAGATTTTTAATGAGAGGGTGACAAAATAAAGTCACAAATTCTTTAAGAGACCCAAATAAAGGTCAAATAGCTCTTGGTGCAGATTTATTTGAAATTTGACCTTAATGTGCATTATTGCCACATTTTTATGGGTTTACAAATGACAAATTCGAAAGAAACAAGTTTTAAAGCACTGACATATTATGGTGGAAATACAATACCTTTCAATAATATATGTTTCCCTTGAACCTTGTCACCACAAACTTTAATATTTTTTCATATGCAAACAGAAAGTTGTGTATAATTAAGTGAAAAAGAAATCATGGTTTTCAGATCAAAACTAGATGAATTTAACTCGGTATTCTACTCTGACACCCCTAAATAAACTTCAGTGAAACCAGAAGTCTCCTAATTGGTAAATCGGTGCATAATCTGTCGTTATAAACAAAAATGTACAGTAAAGGCCTCAGAGGTTTTGCTTGAGAATATTAGAGGAAAAATAAGAAACATACCAGATGCGTCAGGGATAAAATGGTTAAGTTGTTTAAAGCAGGGTTGGGCTTAAGCTTAAAACATTTAATGGAGAACTGTTTAATCAACCTTTTAAAATACAAAAGAGAATGGCACAACTACAAACCTACCTAAACATGGCTATCATGAGGCCCGTGGTAACTCTGGAGGTGCTGTCGAGATTCACTCCTCAGATGGAAGAATGTGTTGATGCCGTTAGTTGTGAACTACACAAAATGTTTTTTTCTTCAAAGAGTAGCCATAATGAAAGCCATTGTTGAAAGTATAATAAAGTCCTGCTGGCGGTTTACTACAAGCCATGTAAGGGACACAGCAAACGCATCAAAGAAGGTCAGATGAGACGTTTGACCTTGGATCTTCATGGCAAAAAAGTGAAGGACATCTACCACTGCACATCACCCTGAACACAGCTGATCAGAACTGATGGAAAGATGGATGAAGCCAAATGCAGTTCTGTTATGGAAGTGAATCTGTCAAAGACTGCAAAACACTGGGTCAAAGTAAAGTCCAAAATCCAATCAAAAATCTGTGGCATGTCTTAGCATTGTTTACAGATGTCCGTCCAATCTTGACTGACCTTTCAGTCTATCACATAGAATCCCAGTGAAATACCCTGACTGTTGAGGTAGTAACATGGCAAAAAGGGAAAAAGCGGATATGAAAAATTTGAAAGCTGGAGTACTTTCTCTGTGTGTATTTTAGTGAGAAAGCCAAAAAGAAAAAAAAAAAACATCAAGGCCACAGTGTGGTGCAGCACACACTGTCTAGACCACAGAGTGTGTATGAGGGAAAATTATGCTGCGTCACTCTCTGCTACTTACAACAACACTTGAGTCTGAGATGGATGACCTCGTGGCCAAAACAAAAGGCGGCTGACTCTGACCGAAGTCAGCTAAACTTCAGTTAGAAGTCACTGTCTCCCAACTCACACTTGGAAGACAGTGACACAGCTTCTTTTCACCGATATGGTGAAATTAGCAGAGAGGGGGCTGGACCGCAGAGAGGAGGCTGTGAGCAGAGAAACCTGAGACAGCTGGCCCCAGGCACTCTGTGGACGTATGTCCTGTCCTCCACAGCTAACTAATGAATTAATGACTGGGTGCCTAAGTTACACAGATGAATCATTTAGGATCCATTTGGGGCTGAATGCGTGCTCTGCACTTTTGTCTGCTGTTGGGCCTTCAAACACATTTATATAATACTGGATGTCCTTTAAGTATTTTGCTGCATAAAGACTCGCCCTACCTCCTCTGGGGAATAAAGCTTGTTGCTTTTACAGACAAATTATGCTGACACAGCTCAAAAGGCTTATGGCATGCAGATGCACACACCTTCAAACCCCCATGTCAACGCTTTCTCTCTCACTTGGAAGGTCAGACTATTAAACTTGCAACACCTGGACTGGCTGTTTGGTAATGCTAAGGGAAACCAGACGCTGAAGACACATTGTTGTGTTGTTAAACCAACCCAACAGGCCCTGCAGAGAGTGGGATGGGCTGGTGCCTGCCACTGCTACTCCAGGATACAAATGAAGGGTGGGTCTGCCCAGGGGGATTCACAATGACACAAAGACTACAGAGGGGTAACCAAGCAATTTCTCACTCTCTGTGTTTCTTATTTAAAGCAGGTATCACTTTAATGTATATGTATAAAGATATTTATTATTTTTCTATAATAAATATCTGTCAATCTTAGGTCATGACATGGAGATACAATCTAGACTGAAGTGCAGGACAAACCATTTGTTTATCCAAATCATCTCATTTGCATTTGCAAATACTACACCACGGTTTTGAAATCTATTGACTGCGAGGATATTGAAATTCATAACTCATTTCCTTTTCTTCTTTAACCTTTAAGTAAACGTTACCCAAGCATAACTTGGGTAACTTTGGTCAAAACTGGCATAAATTTAACAGTTTGGTCTACATCCAAATCCATTTGTGGCAAAAAAAATACCTAACATGGCACATCACCTTGAACACACCATTTTCATGTTGAAACATCATACTGAGTATATGCTTGTATTCACCATGGACAGGAAGACTGGTGAGAGTTGATAGGAAAATGTATAGAGCTAAAAACAAGCCAATCTTGGAAGAAAACCTGTTAGACGGTGTAAAAGTCTTTAGACGGGCTCAGATGATTCACCTTCTGGCAGGTCTTAACAACTAGCTAGTGCTACAATGGAATTGTTTAGAGTAAGACAAATTAATTTTAGAATGGATACCTAAAATTTGCTGTTCGCTGATGTTCTCCATTTAGTCTGATAATATTGTAAATAAAAGGTTAAAGATGTGTGAATACTTTTATATACTTTTTCAAAGCACTGTAGGCAGAGACCTGTTTCTTTAAGAAATTACTATTTTATATTCTTGAATGACCACAAAGTTGTGAATGTTACAAAAAGTTTAAAAAGCTGTTTTGAAAGCCCACTCCACACCCCACGGAAAACAGTAACACACATACACTTATATGGTATTTTTAACCTTTCTTAATCTACCTTCCCTACAACTGCTATTGATTTCAAGCCCTCCTTATTTGGAAAGAGATAGAACTGCCATTCATTGACAATATGTGATGTGGGCGTGTGCTTACAGCAATTATCCTATCAGACGGCAGATTACAGGTAATGTGGGCGGGGCGATGTGGAGGAAATCCTTCCGCAGATTGGCTGGCGAAGACGACTGGAGGCGGGGAAAGGAGACGGAAGTGTCTCCCCACTGGCCCAGCTGTCATCTAGAAGAGAGAGAGAAGACCCATTTACACCGGCTGCTTAGGAAACCCAGAAAAAGGGAAAACGCTAAAATATGGCAACATCTTAACGATAAGGTCATGACGGCGAACTGAAGGTAGCTATATCTGAAATAATACAATGTTTTGCCAGGTTGTTGATTCGACGGAGCTGCGGTTAAAGGCCTTGCTGCGTTACTTTGATATGTAAAAAAATGATGACAAGGATTGGTAAGTGTGTGTGACATTGAACGTACAGGACACGAAACAGACGAGGTCGTTTAAAGAGCCACGCACCGTTTCTAAACTTGCCACTGACAAGGCTGTCGTGTACGCTGGCGAAATTTCGAAAGACGTTAAAGCGGCTGAGGTCGTTTATTGCCTTCTGGGTGGTTTGCAAATACGCTACAACGTCTGGGTTATCGACCATTATCCTAGCTTAGCGGCTTGGTGAAGGGAACTACCCTGGAGACGTCAGCAACACTTTTCCCTGTATTTAAACGGCTGTTTTTGAAGAGGTCATTGCGGTAAAAGGGACATTAGACGGTGGGTGTACGCGCTGTTCGCCTGAGTGGGGTTTAAAATGGACTCTGCGTGATTAAAAGGGCGCATGAGCAGCTGTTAGCTTTGCTGCTAGCTGCCTGACGACCTTTGGAGACGTCAGCCTGAGCAGAGCAGGCGTCCAGCAGCCTGAGTTGGTGAGGCTGGGTGTTTTCCGAGCCTGCCTGCCATAGTGTTATATTTCATCCAGGCCAGGCCTGGCCAGTCAATGATTTAATCTCATTGATTGCATCACAAGACCAGGCAGGCTGCAGCAAAGACACATTCCCTGCGTCTGGTGTGGTTATTTTATTTTATTTTTTTTATTATTATCTTTAACAGTGATCAAATGAACATGATCATGTAATCCGGCCTCTGTCTGCCTCTTCTCTACCCACGTTTTAGGATAAAGAAGACGGTGAAAGCTGAAAACCTACAGGGCGTCCTAAATGGGGGACTACGGCTTTGGAGTTCTGGTGAAGAACGGCAGTGGTAACAAATCTGCTTTCCCTGTTAGGATCCCTCCTCACCTCCAGCCACAGCACCTTCAGCACTCCTCCAACCCCCCCAGCCCTCCTTCCTTTGTAAACAATGCCTGCTCCACCAATGGGGGCAGTGCTTGGCTCTTCCCGACCGTAGCTCAGCACGGCAACATGCAAGATGAGATCCTGGAGTTGGACAAGTCCAAAGCCCTGGACCTCCAAGATATGCAGGAGAAGTCCCAAGTTCAGACCCAGCCTCAGACTCTGTCTCCAGGCCAGCAGGAGGTCGGAGGAGGCCTAACGGAGCTTGAGGGGGCCCATCCTGAAGATGGCTCCTTGGAGAAGGGTTCCCTGGAAAGCAGCGTCGGAAAGGAGAAGTTAAGAATCGAGTCTCCGGTGTTGAGCAGCTTTGACTACCAGGACAACCTGGGAATGGCTACAAGCTGTGCACAGTCCACCGCTTCCCCGTCTTCACTGACCAGCTTTAACAACTGGTCCCCTGCTGTTCCATCTAACCAGTCTCCTGTTGTCGGGGAAGATGTTGGCGCCTTCTTCGGTCCTGCTGGCTCCAACACAAACGGCCCACCTCTACTTTTCCAGAACTTCTCTCACCATGCCGGGCCTGGCTTCGGCGTAGGAGGTAGTTTCTCACCACAGATTGGACCAGTCACCCAGCACCACCCTCCCACACCCCATCCTCATGGTCAAGGGGTTCCACAGCACCGCCGCTCCCCAGCTAGTCCTCATCAACCCCAGCCTTCTTTCCCGCCGCACCCTCATCGTGCAGGACCATTCCCCCAGCTGCCCCATCTTGCTCCTGCTCAAAACAAACCCCCGTCTCCTTGGGGAAGTTACCAGAGTCTGTCCACTCCAACGTCCACCTCCTGGAGTCCAGGTGGCTACAGTGGCTGGGGAGGCACACAAGGGGTTCGAGAGTACCGGCGGGGCGTCGGGGGAGGGGTGACTAGCCTAAACTCTTACTCCCCTTTGAAGAAATCCTTCCCCAACAACCAGGTAGCTGATTACTGGCATCAAATTGGCAAACCTTCTCAGATATTTACCACCATTAAGAAAAATAACATATCTGGTAATCTATTTTGCAGATTCCCTCGCAGAAGTTCCCCAGAAATACCTCTGGCATCAACCACAAAGGTTGGGTTGAGGACAGCATGAACCGCAACGACAGCATCTATTCTTTCCAGGTTGGCAGAGAGATGGGTTACTGTATATCGAGTGTGTTAAGAAATGGTTTTAAAGGAATTGGGAGTCAGTAATTCTTATGCAAACTGTGTATACGTCTCATGTGGTTTTCTGGGACAAATGTTAATCCTGTTTAGCACGCTAGTCTGTGTCGAATGCAACAAACGGGCCTTTTTAGCAAAACAGGATACGTGACAGCTAAGCCATCTAATTGAATGAATAGAAACTTGTTGAGTGTGTGCTTATATTCTTAGGCCTTATCTAGATCATTTGGTTAAATGAGAGCAGTCTTATCATCTGGTCTGATCACATGTGCTTCCTCTTGTCCTGATTTAAGAAGTCTTGTGCTCCTCTGCTGCTTTGTGTGCCCTCAGCTCTCTCATGTACTCAGTGGTGTGAGTCTTGCATGGTTTGTGTTACATACTGGATGAGTTTTTGGGTTTTTATTCACCTTCTCGAGTTTCAATGTGGTATTACAAGAAACAATAGATAGATTCCCTTTTTTTTTTTCTCCTTGTCACTGTACTGTCACAGGAATTGTCACTGATGGGTTTTTGTAGTTTGCCATGCCAGGTTTTGTAAGCTGCTGTACCTGAAGTGGAAAGCGGCAAGCCTAAATGTTGCGGTTTTCTCTTCCAGCAGGATAGGACACGGTCTTTTGATGGGTTCAACATGCACTCTCTGGAGAACTCCCTGATTGACATTATGAGGGCTGAACAGGATTCCTTAAAAGGTTGGTTCCCACACCAGCAATTGTTTTCCTTGCAGCTGGCTTTAGACCGAGGCTGAGGATCGAACATGAAAATAAGTGGCAGTTGATTGGACTTCATATTGTCATTTGCATTTGCTAAATGTAAATGCAGTTAGATACAAGTTATTTTTGAGTTCTAGTTTGAGTCCTAACTAAATCTAGATTGTAACAATACGAGTCTTACACAGTATTTGAATAGTCAGAGAACATTTCTTTAACATTGTGTGATGTACAAAATGTACTTTGAAAATATTGAATATTATTGCCAGGCAATTAATTTATTATTAATCTTGATTATAAATTTGTAACAACACTGTAAGCAGACTTTAAAACTATTTATTCCAAGTCATGTCATTGTGAAATACACAAACATCAACATGTCTAGCTTGTTTGTCTGATGTCAAGCAGAAAGAATGGCTACAAGGACTATTACACAGTAGTAGAACCTGGCTTAGGGGTTTTTTTTGTTGTTGTTTTTTTAATAAAAACTAAAAGTGTTGCATGATCCCATCATTCCAAGTGGGAAGGGGATGAATCCAATGTGGCTCCCTCACATAAAACTTAGTGATGGCTGCAATAAAAAACATTTATTGCACTTCCAGCACTTTATCTCAATAAATCTTTTACACACAGTACAATGCAACCTTGAAAACACTGCTTCAGCATTTTAATGTCCAAAATGCAAAAAAGAAAATACAGCATTAGTCTATTACTATTGGTGATTATCCAAGTTATTTAGAACGCTTTGTGAATACAACATAACTTGACTGGATCTTGTTCCTGATTCATGATAATCAAACTTTTCTCCTGTTTTTATGAACTGTTAAGAGTATTGATATTTACAATTCTTGTGTTAAAATCAGATTTGAATTAGTAACGCAACATTAAAGCGGGTTTCAGTTCAGTCTCCTTTACAGCACATTATTGGTTGGGTGAAATATTTTTCTATTATTGCTGAATCTTGCAGGTACAATATCCATTGTGGTTATATTGGAAGATATAACACTTTCATCAGTGTTTTCAACATTTTGCATCAGGTGTGGATATTAAGGCGCATGAGAGAACAGACAGAAGATATTATTTAATGCATGGTACTTAATATTTAATATCTTACCAAAGATTGCATCTAAGCAGTTTTTATATTGCAGTGGATATACATTCTGATTTAGTATATTTTTCAGATTAGGCTCCGTTTTACAAGTAACGCTTGACAGGATTTTGGTCAGCATTTACTTTTTTCCCAAATCCTTTTCTTTCTTTTTTTTTTTTTTTTCCAAGCAACTTGTTTTTTTCCCTCTCAACATTTAATTAAACTAAACTTTGATACAAGCATTATGGGAGTTCTTTATTGTATAAATCTGAGTCACATTTTTATTGCCATAATAAGGATACAATATTGTAATATTTCTTACTCTTTTCAAACAGTTCAGACTTTTTACCTTTGCAGCACATTGCCGATTCGAAAATACTATCTGTAATCACTGTTTTGGGTGGCTTTTTCCAAAACATTCAAATCCTTGTGGCAATATTTTCTGAGGTTTCAGGTATTTATTTGCTTTTTTTCTTTTTGTCTTTTAGGACGCTACACTTTCCCACATCAGGGTGGAGATGTGCCTCTACCTTTGAATGGTATGCAACATAATATGTAGTACTAAAGCCAAGATGGGGCTTGAAATTGATGTCTGCCACATGCAGACACCATTTTTTTTTTAATTCTCATGTTGATTTCTGCATCTTAGTAATGTCATTTTAATTTGTAAACTAAAAAAAAAATCAGGAAAAGAAAACCATTTCTGGATGTGACACAGGCATTTTTAACCTAAACCTATGCTAGATTAAAGAACAGAACAACTACAAGAAAAATACAGTGTGTTGTAATTTAATCAATAACCTTATCAAGTTTCCTGGCACAGTTGAACAAACAGTCCAGTCTTATTACAGGATTTTAAAAAATGCTGATTGTCCCTTGAAGCTTAAAAGAAAACTAAAACTACTGAAAATTAAGCTTATTTAGGGAAAACATGCAAAATTTCAATTGGATGTTGCTTTAAGAGATTTTGTAGCAGGTGATCAATACATTTCAAGCCCTGGTAGCGTCTTTTTGTCTTTTTTTTTTTTTTTAAACAAACTTTTTAGTGTCTTAAAACTTATTTCAAGAGTGTTTTGTGTTTTACATGCAGCAAGAAGTTATGGCAGAAGACGAGGTAATGAATGTGTCTTGTTCTCCCTGATAAATTGTTGCCCCCTGTTTTTGTTTTGTTTTTAGCCTCTTGTTTGTCTACCAGATCTTAATTTTCATCATCCTTTCCTCAAAATAATGTCAGGGAGCCTTTCCGTTTGGCTTTGCAGATTTCTTACCTTACCAAGAATTCAACCAGTTTCATAAGAACTAAATTATCAGTTCTAACACTCACTTTTACCCAATCAAAAAAATCGATAGTCTGAAATAAAAACAATGGGTTTACACCTGTTTTCTCTGCTTTCTTCTGCTGGTTCCTTGATATTTCATTATTTTATTTTTTTTTCATTCAATCCAAACCTTGCCCCTTTATTTCCCTTTGTTGTTGTCGACATGGTTTTGATTTCTGTTTAACATCAGTTGTGTCAAGTCAGCATTTTCATCCGAGTGATTTTCTCTGTCAGGCCACTCATCTCTGTTCCCCATGGAGGACGAGCGCTCCTTTGGAGAGGATGAGTCCGGTGACCAGGGGCTCGCTGGCCTCGGCTCTGGCCACTGCTTCCCACACCTCAATGGCGAACGTGTGGAGCGTTACTCCCGCAAAGTGTTTGTTGGAGGCCTCCCCCCGGACATAGACGAAGGTAAAAACGTTTTAACCTTCGTCGAAGTACATTTATTAGTTAGAAAGTGGTAGTTGTGCTGGAGATGACTTTGAGTTCCGCTTTCCCAGATGAAATCACTGCCAGTTTCCGCCGATTTGGTCATCTCTTTGTTGATTGGCCCCACAAGGCAGAGAGCAAGTCTTATTTTCCACCAAAAGGTGCCTCACTTCCTTGATTCTTTTTCTTTTTTTGACTAAAAATATTTGTTCATTTAAATCACGCTCCTGATTCTGGCTGTACGACTTCTTCCAGGATATGCATTCCTGCTGTTTCAAGATGAAAGCTCTGTCCAGGCACTGATTGACGCCTGTATTCAGGAGGACGGGAAACTGTACCTGTGCGTCTCCAGTCCCACCATCAAAGACAAGCCTGTGAGTGTTTTGCCTTTTTTTTTTTTGTAACTCCTGATGGATTGTTGTTTGGATGGAATGTGTTTTGAGTCCATTCCTAGACTGGACTCAAAACACATTTTTGGAATGCATCTGGACTTTCTGGTTTTCTGCTAGAATTTAACCTCGACCAACTAAATAATATCTATGTATTGTATATGTATGTCCCCTTTTTTTATTTTATTTTTTTATATTTTGCTTATTTTTTCCATGACCATTTTTGGTTTTCCGCCACGTTGCTGAATTTTCCATTAATATGCTTGAGTACAGATTCCAGAGCAGTGACCGTTTGTGGCTCACCCTAACACTGGAGGCTCTCAGCGACTCTCTCCTTGACATGTCAGCTGTCTTTCCAGTGATTATGTACAGCTAAAAATAAGACTTCTGTATTAGAAGTCCTCTTTTTTTTATTATTGTTATTATTATACTTAGTTTTATGCAATCTGTAAACTTTCAGTAACTTTATTTTGGCTCATAAACATCTGCTGCCCTTATTCATCTAAATTAACAGAACGATCCTCTTCAAGTATGTCACTGTGTAATGAAATTTGAATAATTGCTTTTTTGAGATATATTAAATGTATTTACATGGAGCTTTATTTGTTTTTTGTAGGTCCAGATTCGACCCTGGAACCTTAACGACAGTGACTTTGTAATGGACGGCTCTCAGCCGTTGGACCCAAGGAAGACCATCTTCGTAGGAGGTGTACCTCGCCCCCTACGTGCAGGTGAATGAGCAGAGTTTAGCAGGCCTAAGTGAAAGGCGTTTTAAAAACGTGTATTTTATTGTTCTCTCCAGTTGAGCTCGCAATGATCATGGATCGTCTGTACGGGGGGGTGTGCTACGCTGGGATTGACACGGATCCTGAACTGAAGTATCCAAAAGGCGCAGGGAGAGTGGCCTTCTCCAATCAGCAGAGCTACATTGCAGCCATCAGTGCCCGATTTGTTCAACTGCAACACGGGGAGATTGATAAACGGGTCAGTTGATCCATCTCACGCTTAGCCATAAAAAAAGATGATTTGAATCTGCCTTTTCTTCATGCTGCAGTTTGGGTCGCCATCTTGACAGTTCTCCTCTCCCCTCAGGTGGAAGTGAAGCCATATGTCCTGGATGACCAGCTGTGCGACGAGTGCCAGGGCACACGCTGCGGGGGGAAGTTCGCTCCTTTCTTCTGCGCCAACGTGACCTGCCTGCAGTACTACTGCGAGTACTGCTGGGCAGCCATCCACTCCCGGGCCGGACGCGAGTTCCACAAGCCGCTGGTGAAGGAGGGAGGGGACCGACCGCGACACATCTCCTTCCGCTGGAACTAAGGCTAGAGGGAGGGAGCAACGCATGATCAGGGGAGGGAGTGCGAGAAATTAGGGAAGGGGTATAGGCTGTAGTATGAAAAATAAATGCACTTTTCTTTTAAGTTAAAAAAAAAAAAACTAATTTATTATTTTTTTTTTAATTTTTTTAAAATTTGGCCGTCTAAAAGAAGTTAACAGAAAAGAGTCGAATCCCATTTATGTTTTGACATTAAGTGTGCATGAGCATATGGATGCATTAGATTTGAATTTAGATGTTTGGGCTTTTTTTTTTTTTTTTTTTTTTTTTTCTACCGGAGTGTACTTTTTGATTTCTTGTTAGTTGGCAAAGCTGCTTACATTTGTTGTTGAAAGTAACATAAGATTTAACTGAGGTTTGATCACGCCTGAATCCGTATACGAACTGTGGAAGTTGAGTTTATGAAAAGGCGCATTTTTCCTTACTTTGTGCTTGCAGGATTTAAGAACAACTGTACCATTTACCAAAGGTTGAGTGCAAATGGTTGGAACTCTTGTTTCGGATGGATCGATTTACTTTTTCCAAGTAGATTAGTGAATAGCCTCTGGTCACGGTAAAAAAAAACTAAAGACAAAAAAACACGTCGGAAAACAAAAATCCTCCCTCCAGTTTGGCACACATTTAAGATTGTTGGCATAAACTTTTAGGTCTTGGTTTAAAAGTTAACACTTGGAACCAGAAAGAGCAAACCAAAGAATGGCCTAAATCTGTAGTCCGAACAGTCATTCATCTGGGGCTTTACGTTGAGGTGGTCCTCTTGTTGGTTAACGGAGGCAAGGCTGGGGTTTCAGTTTGTAGTTTTCAGCTGGTAAAGACACGGCCCTCAGGGCTCAGGTATTGGCAGTAGTATTTATTCACTTTATATCGTCAGGGATCTTAGCACTGGAAGCTAACATGCTAATGTAGTACTAACTAATGGGAATGCACAGTCCAGTCTCCCTGAGCTGTCCTCATGGTGTACCACTGCACGCTCTACCGTGACTGGAGCTCTCTATCACAAGTGTTGTGGTTGGATTATGGTAGTAGCTTGAATTTGCTGTCACAGAGATAAAGATATTATTTTATACATGGCCTGCTGATTTTTGTACAGTGTTTTATAGCTGATTATTTTGTCATGAACATATATACATTTATTATGCACTACTTTTTCTAAATATTTTTTTCAATTGTCATTTTAGGCACATTTTTCACAAATGGGAGAACTCCTTTTGCAATACCTCATTTTTTTCACTTTGTGGAAAAATAATTTTGTACCTTTGTTACTAAGAGATCTGCATTTATGGTAAATTTCATTTAAAGAAAGTGATTAATATAATTTTTCAATTAGCTTTTATATATTTAAGTGCTGGTAAATCTGAAAATTGTCTGTTGCATTGGTGTAATTCTGTAGATAAAAGGAAAAAAAAAAAGTAAACAGAAAAAATGAGGCTTTTCAGAAGCCTGTCGTATACGGTTCTCTCTCCTAATAAATATTATTACAGGATCCTAAGGCATGGCAAGACCTTTCTAAACTGATTTTGATAGTATTGAGTATAATCTGATATTTTTTCTCCTTGGTGTAGTCAATAAGAGCCTCATAAAGCTAAATGTTTGGCTTTGAACAATGTAAAATCTTCCCTTTTGCCACCAGAGTGGATGTCATCTGTTTTCAATCTTTAGATCTTCTTTCTGAAACTGCCTGTTAGTTCTACTTATTCTCGGCATGCACAAGAGATAACACGGCTAGTCATAATGCAGGACCTAACGTAATGCACTAGATCTCCTTTTTTTTTTTTTTTTTTTTTTTTTTTTAAAGAAAAAAAATGAAATCTTTTCCTTATCTCGTTGAGATTGCCTCTCTTGTAGCGTCTCTCTCTACACGATCGAGTCTGCCTTCCTTTACACAGACATGTTTATGCAATATACACCGTAACAACACTTTGGATGTGTTTTTTGTAATGTATTGGACACTCAGTAGGACATAGGTGAGGAGACATGATCACTTGACTCCCCCCTGACCCCCTCCTCCTTCTTTGTGATGTGGCATGCTTTGGGACATAACCTGAATGTTATTTAATGTTGCAAGTTAACTTTGAGCCATTACGTGCAATACTTCTTTCCAGAAACAGTTCTCCGCAGTGTACGTCGTTCAATCATATAAATCATATAAATCATGCAGTCTTTTACTTTTTTTTTTTTTTTTTTTTCTCCTATTGTTCATGCTGGTGTCTGTGAAAATAAAAAAAATAATAATTTATACCTAAATTTATTTTGTAAACATTAGTTTTGTGCTTGTTTTGCTACTACCATGCTACTGTGATTGAAAACATTGTATATACAAGGTTGATGATGTATTTGGCATTTGCTATATTTTCAACTGAAATGTATAACATAATTTTGATCTGAACTTTTTGTTATCTTTTTATTTTGGGGTGAAGTGTTATACTCTATCCAGTTTGAATTGCTGTAACAAGCTTCACATTTTCACATGAAAAAAAAAACAAACATTGATTATGTCTTAGTATAGCTTGATTGCTAAATTTCAATAGTTTTTAATTGAATGCTGGGAAGGTTATATTTATTAACTTTTTTTTTTTTTTTTACCTGATATTTTGATTTTTACTAAGTCATTTCACCTTTATATGTAAGTTCCAATTTTTATATTTTCTTCCTGATTAACTTTCGCTACGATGCAGACGTCAGTTTTATAGTTGGTTTGTAGTATTGAAGTAAAAGACCTAAAGTCATAAATTAATTTGCTGCCAACTGTATGCATACATTTGAAGTATTTGTAATGTGAGATGTTGAATGAATAAAACAGCTGTGAGGAAGAAAATTATTCAATTCTTTAAGGCATTCTTTTTTCTTTTTTTTTTTCTTTTGTTCCTACTTGTCTCTCTCCATTTTGTTTAGCTAACAGTGCCACCTGCTGGTTTCCGGTGGTAACGCGCCTTTTAAACTCCAATTCGTGCTGTTTGCAGGATGCCGCCTGTTAAGTACGTACCCCGGTTCGGGCCTCAGCTGAGCTCCAGTCAAGGAACCGAATTTGGATCGGACCAGTTGGTTGCCTCAACTCCCTCCAAGAATGATGAGCGTGGACAGAAGCGGAATAAAAAGAAACGTGAAAAACCAGAGAAGCCACTTTTAAAAGTCAAATTTCCAAATCTCAAAAACCGCGCTGTGAGTCCAAAGGCCACCACGGATGCAAAAACATCGACAAAATGGATGCTAAAGTCGTCCTCAAGTAACAACAATCCTTCCATAAACCAAGAAAGACAAGCGGAGTGTAATATTATTAATATTCTCTGAAAGTGACAAGCTAGTTTGTATTAGCTAGGTGTCAAACATCAACGCTAGAGAGGAGTTAAGAGCACTAAACCAGAAAAACTAGCATTAGCTTAGCCAGTCATTACTAAAATGAAACATTGTAATAAATGGAAAAAAAAACATACTTTCAAAGCTAAGACATATCTGCTAACCGTGTGTGACATAAAATAAAGTCTAATTTCTCGGTAATAGAAACGAGGTTTGAAAACGTGGCTTTTTGAAAATAGTCATAGCAATATGTGCTCTTAAAGTCTAGAGGATTTTTTAAAATTGGGGTAAAATGTAGATTTTTTAAAATTATTTTTAAAGTTGTGTGTGGAGTGGAAGTCTTAGCTCAAATCGCTCCTTAAATGAGCAATTTGATGTACAACACAAAAATTAACTCCTACCTTTGAAAGAGCAAATAGAAGTACTGAATATATTATGTTTACTGTTTAAATTTCACAAGAAATTTGTGCTTTTGTCATCAGGTGCCAGCACAGCCTCTGCTCTAGTCGATGGAGATGTCTTCTCTTTCACCCAAAGATCGAGCACCCAGCCTACAAATGAAAAGGAGAAGGTAGGATTTATAAAGTGTGTCAGTTGATAACTATCCATCAATTAATGCAACATCAGCCAGTAAATCACACCACAAAATACACAATGTCAATGCAAACAGGAGTTAGATTAAGAAAGAAAACTAGCTAATGTGAAAGTTACACTAATGTACTTCAAGTCACTCACATAAAGCTAAATAAATTGTGTTAAACTTCATAGATGACGTAAAAACTACTTTGAGAAGATGAATAAAATTAATAACTTTGAGATCAAATTAAATTATCTGCATCGTTTGACTACAATAACATGGAATGTATGTACAACCTTTTTGGTTTATTTAAAAGCGTTCCAACATTTCATCCTTTTGTGTGTCCGCTGTGTTTGGTAGACCAAGCTCTTAGTTCTCCGAACCATCTCCAAGATGCTGGAGGAGAACCGACGTATCAGACAAAGGCTTTCTGCCCTCAGCCAGGCCATCTGAGGATGATGACTGGTTCACAACGTCAGAACCTCTTCATTAACGTCCTAATGTTAATATAGAGGATGTATATGGATAGATGTGTTCTGTAAGCGTAGATTATTTAAACGCTTAGACTAGTTTGGTGCTTCTTATCGCAGATTCCAGGGGATGTTTTTCAAACTAAAGTCATTTTTAGGAAATGTTCCAAATGCATTGTGGGTTTTTTTGTGTTTGTTTCTTTAAATGGGTTCATGTTAACATCTGTTTTTATTTAGCTTTCTTTTTTTCTTTTACTGGACTGGAAGCGAATCCATAATTGCAGTCCAGTGTTAAGATTAACACTGTGGCATTTTTATTGTCAGGTTAAGACTGTTACACTAAGTTATTAAAGTATGTTAGCATTGTTTTGTCCTCCTCAATTAAACTGAACTGCGAACAAGTTTTACTTGCTTATAGTTCTTATGTTTCGTTTTAATAGCAACTTTGCAATTTCTTTCTTAAATGTCAATGTGTTTGTATCCATGTCATGAACTTGTAACAGCAGTTGCACAATATATCCACGAGAGGGCAGGCGTGCCTGCATTAAAACAGCTGTTTGTCAGAGTGGAACAAATTTGTAATGCAGCTTTTAAAAGGCCATTTGCGCGATGAAGCACTAACACCACAACAAAAGTTACTTACATTAAAAAAAATCATGTTTTAGCGTAGTTATGGTTTTATTGAAATCTAAACTTGAACTCCATGTTTAGGTATTTTATTCTTTTTAGATGTTAATGCAAGTAAAACTGAAACAACTGTTAGTATTCAAAGTTTTGATGCAATAGCTGGAGTCAGTGTATTTAATTAAAAATTCTCAGCACTTTTTTTGATGCGTTCAGATGGCAGTTTTTAACCCACGTTGGCTTTTGCGACACTATCCTCCTATCGTTTACCAGCTTTACATAAAGTCAGAGTGGAAACGCATGATTTAGGCAAAGACCTCACAAATATTTGTTATGCTTCTTTTATTCTTTTTTTTTATTAATTTTTTTTACAGATCATTAGGTATATCTGAATACTACATAAATTACTCAATAACTACGGCTGCCTCTAGTCGATATGTGCTGGCTATGGCACACAAGATCTAGGATTTGTAAATAGAAACTCAGAATAAATCAATGTTATCACTAGAACAAGACCGATGTGTACTTTACGACAGAAAGAGCTGGCGCTTTTGTGAGCTGGCAACTTATTTTGACGATAAGTTGCCAGCTTATCTGGTAACCTATACATTAGCATGTGTGGTTATCATCAGTGGAACAGGCTGGAGGGCCTTCAGAGATGCAGTTTATTAGAAAAATCGCAGCTGTCTTAAGCTTGTTGATCAAAGGTTTTCTGCTCTAATTACTAAGGCAGTGAGATGTTATTTTCATAAAGTGTTATGTATAGTAGCCTGTTGAAAAGTTATCCTTTGGTCTAATGTTTGCAAAAGACACGTCGTACAATTTGCTGAAAAGCTATGATGTAACTGGATTTACATTTTAGTGTAACCTTGGTTTTACGTACAAATATCTGCTGAGTCATAGCATCTAGACAGCATTAAAACTGTACTTTAGCTTTTCTTGGTCTCACTTGACTTGTGCTTTTAACACCTTTCCCACCACATCCTGAACAAAATGGCTCATTGTGAGAAAAATAAGTGATACTATCAGCACATACAGTACAAACACTGCTGACTCTGGCAGGATGAAGAAAAACTGACATCAAAGTGCAAAGCACCAAGAGCAGAGTTTCAGAGTAAAGAAAAGTGACTGATTGAGCGGCTAAAGTGAAACATCTTGCTCATTTGTAAACCCAGTTATAACAATAGCTGCCACTGTGATGCTGTGGAGGCATGACAACTTTGATGCCACAGCTATCAAAACGTGCCTGTGGTTTATTTTCTAGTAAATTTCAAATAATACTTTTTTTTTTTTTTTTTTTGCATAAAATTGTTCAGAGCTCTTTACAGGACAATCGTCAAAAATTAAAAGTGAGGGAGAGAGTAAATCCTATGAAACAAATCCAGCCTGACTGGACTGGATTGGACTTTCTTTGGCTGTTGGGTAACTTTTATAATTTAAAAGATCTCAATAAATAATAATGAGCAACATTGATAAATGAAATTAGGAAAAAATATTGGATTCTTGTTTCCTAGAGAGCCGTGTGTCCTTATTTGCTATAGAAACACAATAGAGATGCACTGTAGGGTGACATGGGTAGAACCTTACATATAATTTGTAACGAATGTCTTTTGATGAGATGGTGATTTGGTTTGTACTGTCATTTGTTACCTGTGTCGGCATGGCAACATGGTGCTGATGGCTCGAGTTGACGCAGATCTTATTAAAAAGTTACAGTATTTCTCTGAGACCATTATTAGTCAGTAAACCATCAGAGTTGTTTTAGGGTCAGAACTTTACTATGTTTAAAAACTGTATATGTTTGCTGTTGTTTCATCCCTAAAAGTTCCTGCAGTCGTTTTAGTGTGTGCAGCGTGTCTCCCTCACACGGGTGCTTCATCCATTGCTGAAGAAAACTGGTTTTCACGGCTCTTCCTGGTGTTGTTCCCGAGACAAAAAGCAGGTACACATATCTCCATTTCGCAGTGTGTTTTCAAGCCCTGCTCTGTGAGCAAGAGATAACCGTGCAGGCACGTTCAGTCTGAGCTTCAGCTCTGCCGCTCTCCCTCGACAGTTGGGCTCCACCACCTCCACAAGCATCCCGGCCTTACAAAGATAAATTGCAAACATGGAGGCAGACTTCATGGGGCAACTGTTTAGATGGAAAATGCTGACAGTTTTCAAATAAATATGGTTGCCATTTCTTTTTGTTGTTTTTTTTTTTTTTTTTGTCTTTTTTTATTTTTTTACATTTACTTGTTGAAAATCTGAAGCTAAAAAATACCAAACTAGTCAGAGAGCGCAACAAACAGATAATTCAATTTGTGTGATTTCTCCTGTTTTATGTTTTGTTTTTTTTCAAGAATATTTAACCCTCCTGTTATGTTCGTTGCTGAGGTACAGCAATAATGTTCGTGGGTCAATTTGACCCATGGAGTGCTTAGTCAGGCAACAGTAATAGAAACCAAAGCATTCCTCCTAAACATTTTTGTATCTGATTATTAACTCCAGTATGAACCATTTAAATCAATATTTGTGCAATGATGCTTTTTTATTTCTCACAAATAAACGATCGATGACAACAACTTACTCATTTACTCATTTGGACATAAAAAATGGAATTTAAATTTTTTGGAGCATTAAAGAATGCTCCAAATGAGCATGATTTATGGAAATCTCCATAAATCCTCATAACTGTGCCAAGACTGCATCAAAAGGTAAAGGCAGATGTCAGAAACAAGTAAATATAAAGCAGTTGGTTTTCGAAGCTAGTTTTGTAGACATTATATGTAGGCTTGTTTGGCTTACACGTTGCTTTAAACAGAAGTAATTGCTGTTTCTGGGGTTAGGGTAACTGTAACTGGGTTACTTTGTGGGCTGGAAGCTGAAATCCTTTGGAAGCACTCACTCTCTAAATACAGAAGAGTCATTATTTCTAAAATGTTCTTCTAACATTTTTCGATCAAAATAAATAAATCTCAGTGCAGTCTAATCTAAACTGTGATTCTCATTTCTTTATTTCTTTATTGTTTTAAGCTGTGCAGCAGTCGAGAGATGGCTGACTGGAGCAGCTTTGGTTGTTCTCTTCAGTTTTTATGTCCTGATCTGGAGGAGCGGGCTGAGATCCACCAGGCCTCTGGAGATGGACACGGTGAGGTCGTTGTCGTGTTTGAGTGAGACTGTAAAAATAAAAAAATGACTAATCCCTTATTCTTGTACTGTATAATATAGGTTGTGTGTCCTGCGTGACTGCTGTGCCATTTGCCTCCATGTTTTGGAGAATGAGCTCGTGCTGTGAGAGCTTTCAGGATCATGCAGCAGCTGCTGAGCTGGTAAAAAGTAGATAGCACCGTAATCCTAATGAGAGAGACAGAGAGAGAGAGAGAGGAAGAGAGAGAGAGAAACTTTTTCTCTGAACTAATCAGACAAATCTGGACAGCATACCCGGGTGACCTTATTACTGTATGTGTGGACACCTGCCCGTATGACCACAGGTGCAGAGAACAGTATATATCTCCCAATCAAGAAGATTTAACTGAATTGTGAGTTGAACTGAAACCTTCCACCTCTCTCTGTTTTAAACATCTGTGCACTTTTAAATATATTCTCAGCATTTGCAACATCAGCCGAGAGACATCTCTGTCTTCACTCTGACCTCTTCCATAACCACTTACAAGGTGTTAATGATAACAATGTAATATGATTTAAAATCCTTTCAAAACCATAACGGTCCACTGTCACCGTTTACAGTATGTCTGAATTTTAACAGCAGGATTTGATTCTAAACCTGGTGAGTCAAGCTTTCCATGTTGTGGTGTGAGTTTTAACAAAAAGCTACAGCATAATTTTTTTTTATTCATTTTAGCCCAAATTAGCCCCTGCAGGTCAGCCAGGCTCATCCCACAGTAATGTGCTAAATTTGAGCTGACATTCTGCTTATGTACTTATTTCTGTATGATTTTGCATGTCTTAATTTAATGCGAAACTTGCTGGATAAGGCAGATATGGTGCTGATCCAGAGTATGAGTCGGGGTGTGGCAGAATGTCCACACTCTGGATCACAACGCATCTGGCTGAAACTCCAGAGAAAGTCATAATTTTCTTCCAGGAATAACTTGTTAAAAAAACCTGCACATTTCTTCTTGTATTATGCTCATTTATTATTAAGTTTTCCTATCATCATGCAGATCAGGAAATCTAAGGATCTTATCTGTGACAATAAATCAGCAACCCCGCAATAATGACACCAATGGGAAATGAGTCAACATCACCACAATATAAACTGCAGATAAATCTGTTTTTAGCTGTTATTTAGTGACAAACCTTTATTTCTACAGATTGAAAACTAGTAGGTATTTTAACTAATATAACACTTCTAGCAAAAAAGCAAAATGTCCAACTGTGCAGATACAGACCCTTTCATCCTTATGCAAGGTGCGCATTGGTTAAATGAAGATGAAAACATCCCATTTCCTCATTTAGTAGCACCAAACTTTTTTTTTTCAGAAGTAGAGACAAAGAACAATACCAGCACTACGTGCATGCAACGTGTTTACTGAAAATCAACTTGCGTAAAAAAAAATCAGATTTTTACCCAGTTCTGACATTATTCAAATATAGATATACAAAAGCTCATTTTTAAGGTTTATTCCTGACTCAGTAGTTGTGCAGTTGTGCTGGAAAGCCACTAGGTGTAGAAGTTTCCTGTCGCTGCAGAGACATCAACACAGATGGCTCAGTTTCTGTTAGTATCACATTTAAACTACTTGTTGGCATTAACTGATACTCAATGTAACAACCAATCACCCTAGTTTGTTAAGTTAATTAACCTATTAGCCTTTAAAATGTTTAGATGTTTTTTAAAAGCTGGTGAATAAAGATGGTTCTCTCAATCGTTGCTGTGTGTTGTTTGTAGAAGTCAAGAGATTTTTAGAGTCGGCTGTGCTGAAGGAGAAGCTGATAGATCCTTAAACATCTTTTTTAATGAGACAAAACCAGCTAAAAAAAATAAGTATCTTCTAAATTTATTATTCAGATGGGTTCCTAGTAACTATCAGCTGCATTTAAAGCAGCTGCCATCTTCATTTCATTCTAACAGATGGTGAATTTGTTTTAAAACGAGGCATTTTTCTATGATTTTTTTTTGACAGATCTGTGATGAATTATGACAACTTCTGATTTGAGAATCCATTTTTAATGTTTGTAAAATCTGTTCAACAGAAAACAAAACCCCTCAGGAGTCTTTCTGGCGAAAGAAAAGCAAAGCCTGTTTGGAAATTCTTGCTGCCCATCTCCTCTTCTGTCCCTGCCTGTTGGGCAGAAACTGAGACGCAGAACATTTCAACATCCGACTGCACGCATCCAAGCTAGGATAGTCTGCGCGCCTCGTCTCACAACAGTAAAATAAAAAGAGAAAACAACATAACAAGTCTCAAAAGAGAGAGAGACTGCAGACAGAGCTCTGAGGAATATTGTGTGAGGTATTACTCAGTTTGGCCACATCTTTCTATAAATAAAAATGCTACGAAGTGAGAAAAGGAAAGCACTGACAATAACTGTGAAAAGTATTACACTTGGTTAGTTTTTTTTTTTCTCTCTTATTTTTACACTTTACAGCTGAAACCATTGGATACTTCAAAATTTGAGAAAGACAGGGTTTCAAAAATGTTTTCACTTCTAAAAATCCAAAACGTGTTGCATGCAGCCGTATTTGGTTTTCTTTACTGCTATCTCTGAATAAAACACAGCGAGAGCCACAGTCAGGTAGGGGATCCAGTAAGCACATAGAATCCGTACAGTGAAACATAGTAGTGGCAGCATCATGCACCGGGATTCTTTTTAATTGGTCAGTGTATGGCCTGTCAGAGGCTGCTGGAGATTTAACACTGGGAATGAGTTTTGGTCTCCAGCTTGAGAAATGCTGTTCATAGACTGACCTTGGGCTATTTTGGAGGTGAATATAAATCCGCAGCACACTATTCAGCACCCTTATTTAAAAAACAAAACAAAAAAAACTTGCGCTTTTTACTTTTGATTTATGTACTTTTTTTCTTGGAGGGTGACAAAGAACATCAGGATCCCATTGGGTCCGAAAAGCGATGAACATGGTGGGAAACGCTTTTGACTCACTGCCTACTGATGGGGTTTTATTTATTTTTTTTAGCTGAATGTAAATTGGATTTGGAGTAAGTTGATTTCTCAAAGCCACTTATATGTTGCTCAGTGTACTGTAATAACTGAGAGGACATGCTTTCATCTTGTCTTCAAAGCTGTGGAGCAGGTGTGTTCTCCCCCCCCCAACCCCTGAAACAACCTCCCACCCCGTCCTCCATCTTTGCTGTGAAGGTTTCTGACTCATCCCCCCCCCACCCGCTTCCATTTTAATAAATATCATCCGCAATGAGAGGTAGAAGGTGTTATAAGCAGTCTCGTTATAATTGTAGTCAGAGTCAGCCTTACTTTGCTTTGCTGTTGCATTCAATTTGTGTGCTCATTATGAAGGAATAAGCCTGAGCTTCAGAAGGAGTCACAAGTTCACGGATTCCTCACCGAGGGAACTTGATCTCGACTGAGACTCGCGTGCGCTCAAACGTGCGCAGATTCAGACCTTGAGTAATTCCACCTCTAGCACTTTCTATCTTTTGTTTTGTTCTTTCAGCTGGTTTTACAAGAGACATCTCCCCCAAGCCTGGTTGGCCAAACAACGTGACCTATTTAGACATAAAGACACACCTAAAAGCCCCAGCTTTGAGCTCATGTGACTGAATGCCTCTATTGAATTACGACTGTTTCCAAGAAGATCTGGGGCGACAATCTGAGGAAGTCACGACGGAAATGAGAAACATTCCAGAGTATTTTTGTCTGCTTAAAATTTTATACCCGATTTCAAATAACTCTTAAAAACTAGGGCGATTTTTTTTTTTTTTTGTATCTCTTTAGTTTTCTCTGCTGAGGAACATTTATTACAGCACCTACAAAGCAAGTGACCACAATGGTTCTTATGAGAAAAATGATAGTACCAAAAAATTGGAGAGGAATGTAAGGCAGGGATTTATAGAAAGCTTTATTGTAACAGCTACAAATTCATCTAAAGCCTACAAAGGCCAAATGTTATATTATTAGTATGATGTAGCGATTCTTGAGACAAAACCATATCACCTGGTTAAGCTTTAGGTACTAAAACCCATACATTTTTATGTAGGAGTTATATATCGCCTATCCAGTCGTTTTTAAAGCATTGCTGTCTGTAGCGTTCACCTTTGTCTCTGTCTCTTCACAGATCTGTGTCTGCTTTTGTCTCCTGTGATCCTATGACTCATCCGTCTCCCCCATGGCTCCTTTTCTCCTAAAAGAGATCCAGTCGCCAGATTCTTTCTAGTGTTTTGATCACACACGCTCATGAGAACGAACTAGACCTGTGTACTCACGCATAGAAAAAAAAAACACTTTTCATTTAGATGTAGATGCATTTTAATTTTATAAATGTATTCAAGCTTTTAGCTATCAGATGTGTGAAAAAAGGAAAAAGAAGTGTCAATGAACGGGCTCAATGGCCGCACAGGGGAAAAAAAGTGGTGAAGTGTGACTTCACTACAAAAATTTTCATGCGTTCATCGAGGAGGAGGAAGCCAGCATTATTTGAAATATTTAAAAGCACTCCAAACTGAACACAATATGCAGTAGTGGCAGCTTTTGATAATAGTAAAAAGAAAAAGTAAAACTGGTGAATTTCAAATAGGTTTAATTTCTGCTCCAGTTCTGACCAGCATTTTTACTCTGATGTCTCTGTGGTTTGCCTCAGCAGAATAAACATGTCATAAGAATACTTGAGCGTATTACAAAATATTTTGGCAAGTCTTTTTTTTTTTTTTTTTTGCAAAAATCGTTTCCTTAACTCATGAAAGTTCTGTGGCTTTAACAACAAACCTTGGATGGTTGATTTCCCGAAAACCAAAATTGTGGTTGTTTCACAATTCTGGGGCAAAAAGTGTTTTTCAGCGGGGAGACAGTTGAATGAAGATAAATCTGCCTCTTTTACCTGCAATCTTCCAAAACTCTAACCTCCTTTTCCTGCCAATGGCACATTTGGCGTAGTTCATTTCTTTAACTAATAATAACAGAATCGCTGAATTATTCTAGTCTTTATTTGATAATGACAATTTCTTGATGATTTTGATGATGGCATTTGAGAAAATGTAAATGTTTGTTTCTTGTTGCTGTTCTCAAATATAATTTATTTTGTCATATTTTTAATCCTGTAGAGCACTTTCAGCTGCCTTGCCGAAGAAATCTGTACTAGAAATAACTCTGAAGTTTTTACAATACAAATAATTTGACTTCATTCTGTTTCCGTATTGCTAATGAGCCTCCACACAGTCATTATACATGTGTGATTACCAGTGAGCTTTTGTGTTTTGTTTTGTTTTTTTCTATAATTTTTTTGCTCTGTTCAGCTGCTTGTTTTTGGTCATGAATGGTTACGGGGAATGTAATAAAAGAAAACTCTCATCTATATATATACATGTACCGGTGTCTTCTTTTTCTCCAAAACGGAAATATTATTTGATAGTATCAAAATGAAACTTGTGGTAAGAAGCAAATATTTCCTAAAATGGCATGAGGTATGTGAAGCACCAAAACATGCTCTGTGCCTCACATGGGGTCACATTTTGGAATATTATGAACAGTAGATGGTTGAAGCAAAGAGAACAGACTTCCATTTTGGATAATTAAAGGAGATTAAAAAAAACCCATCCATGCGTACTTCCCCTCCTGCACTCTGCGGTGCTCATGCACTGTTAAATCTTTGTGTAATAAACAGGACCTATATTGATTTCGCTTTTTTTGTTATTCACATGTGCAGCTTGACTCTTTAATGTCATGGGCAGTACCCTATTTTCTGATCTGGACCAGGATTTTCCTGACCATGCAGATTTAAGGTTTTATTTTAGCTCTGACCTGATAAATCCTTTTTTTTGACTGGTTTCGAGTTTTATTCGCAGGACAATGACACACAAAAAGACAAAAAATGTGCAGGAGAGGCAAGATAGAGGCACTGGTTTTGAACCCAGTCTTCTTCTGATTTTGAAATAACTCAAAACAGTCAATCCAAGTAGAGTCGATGCATTTATAGACCAAAAATGACTGCATGAATGACTAAAACTTCTTTAATTTTCTTTACCTATTCTCTGGCAGATTGGATTGGTGCAAATCTGGTTTGTTGTGGCACGAAACCATAAAATCAACCTCATTTAAATGAATTGAAAGCCACTGGTTAGACAATGATTGCAGTGAGACAAACCTTACAGCAAAAAAAATCATCCAACACACAGTCTAGCCTATTGAGCTAGACTGTAACCTCTCTGCATCTCGATGCATCGTGGGTAAATTCTGCATCGGCGGCGTAATCCGCTGAAAGACGTAGGTTGAAGCTTCGTAACAAGTACTCGCTTTCACCACCCATCTATCTGCACTGGCCGTAATCCCCACAAGCTGCACGCCGGCTGACTTCTGACCTTTTTACGAAGCAATGCAATTTGTTTTCCATGAAGACTTTTGTTTGAGTAGCGTTGCGACACATCAATCTATAAATTGCTGCGGTTCTGCTATGTTTCAGTCTGATCTGCTTCATGTTTCAGGTCTTTTTGTTCCACACGCAGCCGCACAACCTGTCAGGAGAACGTCTCTGAGAAACTGACAGCTGTCCTCCGCTCGCTGATAACATCCCTGATAGTGGGAGAAAATGGCCTCAGTTCACAGCGTTGGAGTGTAATGCTCAATTACACAGTAATGTGAAAATGATAAGATGTTTTCTGGCGTCGTGGCCGGTCTGACCCAGATGTCCTAGATGTTTATCTATACATTAAGCATGCCTGTACGGGTGTGTGTGTGTATGTGTGTGAGAGGAAAAATAGAGAGACAGAAAGAGAGAGAGAGAGAGACTCTCATCACATGTGTGCTTTGCTCCCATGGTCCCATCTGAGCTCTCCAGTGGATAATAAGGGACTCCTGCTGTGGGCCTGTTTGACAAGTTCCTCCTAAAATAGACCCAATTTCGTCCACTTCCCATCCGTGGAACTGGAAAACCAACACAAATATCCTGCTCAGACCTCAACACTGGAACACTCATTGTCTGAAGTCCTCCTGTCTGCACTGTGCTCACTTGTTTGTTTTTGTTTTTCTTTGTTTCAATTATTCACGTAAATTTGACGAAAGGACAGTAAACAGTTCTGTCAGCTTTCAAATCGTTTTTCAAGAAGAATTTCCCCATGGAAATGTTTTTTTTTAATTATTTTCTTTTGCCATTGCGCTAATTTTAATCTTGCCAAATTATATTGATCTGTATGAAAATACTGCTTGGTACAAAAAATAGATTCAAATGTCAGGTTGAATGTATCATCATTTTGAAGTGGCGTTCCAAACTCATTCGGTGTTTTCACTTTCATTCAGTTATCAGCAGACTTGCAAGAAGTCTTCACATAAATTAACCTGTTGGAGTGGCATGAAATCTCAAAAAAGAAGAAGAAAAAAAAAATCAATCATTTAATTTCAATACATTTACTAACCACAGGGGTGAAGCAGAACCCAACATTTCCATCACATTATGTGTTATTCCTATTTCTTAAAATAATCAGGTTTGCAAATGGAAAATTAGTATTAATTTTAAATTGATCAGTTTCTAGGGACTTTTCGCTTTGACTTCCTGTTGCACCGGGGGGGGGGGGGGGGGGGGGAAAAATTTTTTTTTAAAAATTATTATTTCTTTTGGGGGGGGGAAAAGAAAGAAAAAAGTGTTAAAAATTTTAGAGGAGGAGGTTTTTTTTGTTTTTTTTTT
>CAEGAE010068469.1:0-50425 GCA_903067095.1 Girardinus metallicus | reverse complement strand
GATAGATAGATAGATAGATAGATAGATAGATAGATAGATAGATAGATAGATAGATAGATAGATAGATAGATAGAAAGATGAGGATTAGTAGCTGAGGGTTTGAGTGTCATTAATAGTGTTGCTATGTCCTTTCAGTGTTTGCCTGGCTTTGCACATAGGAGATCAATAAAGCCCATTCCCTATCCCAACCCCCTTCTCTCCCACTCCCCAGTGCTCACCCTTTCTGCAGCACATGACAAAAAATATCACTAATCTTTCTCTGTTTAGCCCAGCAACAGGCAGGCAGGTCATTTGGCTTGTGAAACTGACCTGGAGGGCAAAAAAATGAGGATAAATTCTTCAAGTCAAACGATGTGCAGAGGCATCTTTGCCCTCTCTTTTTATCGCCCATCAAACGTACTTGTGCTATGAAATATTGATGCAAGTGTTTTTTTTTCAGAGGAATCCAAATGGAACAAAATTGGAATGTACAAAACTTCAGTCAACATGTCTTAAGTCCAAGAGCGAGAAAAGCAAAACTGACATGGGAAAAAGAAGAAGAAGGAGAAGAAGAAGAAGCCTCATGCAGGAGCCAGGAGATGCCATTGATTGAGAGAGGGCTGGCAGGTTTGGGCTTTGTGTGAACAGTCAGATAGAGGCAGGCTAGTGAAAGGATCAATACTAGCCTTAATAATTGATAAGTATAAGGGAGACGAAAGCAAGCGAAAGAGAAGGAGAGCGAGAGGGAGAGAGGCAGGAGAGTGGTGGTGTGAGCACTTGTAACAGCATCTTCTTGGTAAGCAAAGTAAAATTTGTGGTTAACAGCTGAGGACCACACACACCAGTCCTACTTCCTAAACATCACAGAGCGGGGTGTGTAAGTGGTTTTCAAAAAATGCTGTTTACAACCCAAACATACTGAGAAATATCAATAGTACAAGCTTGATACCAGCCAGCAGGGTCTAGACTTCTACTGCTGAAAGAAGCCGCAGACAGCGGTTCACAGCACAAAAGGAGATTTTTTTATTGTTTTTTTACCCAATCACAAGAGGATCTTTTCCAAAGAGGATCTTACAGTAGACAAAGGGCATCAGAGCATCTAGCTACCTATCGACACCTAGTAATGAGCGCTTTCTGCTCGTGTCAGCGAATCCTCTGAACAATCCAAGGTTGTGATGTCTTTTGATTTTAAAGGTGGGTATGCTTTATGGGGTTTGTAATGCATCTTTATGGAGGCCCAGAGCACATTTTACTGAGTATGCTCTTCTATGTGTGTCTGCGTGAGATCCTCCACATGCACATGCATGTGTGTATGTGTGTGACTGGGTTATAGAGTGTGTCTGCACTATACATTGTTCAGGCTTATCTGACTCACTCTGAATCTGTATTGATTTTCTCTCTTCTGCTCTCCTCGGGTCTCTCATATTCTTTCTCTCTTTCCTTACTTCCTTTCCTTGCGTCCTTTTCTCGTCCTCTTTTTCTTCTGGCACTGCACCAGCCATCCAGCCTCAATTCACTTCTGCTTTCTGGTCATCTTACTCTGTAATTGAGATTTTGCATATCCACTGTCCGACAAACTGGAGTAAAACATGTCGGCCCTCAGTTTGAAAGAAAGTGGGTGCAACAGAATCCTTTAGCTTGACAGTAAAGGAAGAAAGCAATTTATATTCAAGTACATGTATAATATATAGATGTAACACATTTAGGTTGCTTATGGCAAACAAACTGCACAAATAAAGTATTGTGTATTAGTGTATTTTATCAAGACAAATATATTTAAAGAGGCATTTCTCTCACTTCTCTGCTTGCAGGCTAGCACAAAAATTATTATTGAGTCATGACATAATTATGGGTCAGAAAACTATGATGGAATTTTAAGTGTGTAAATGTATTGGTGTATCTATCACCAAAATCAGGTTATAAAATGTACAAAAAAAAAAGAGTGAAATGCATTTTAATTCTCCTTGCTCAAGCTACCCGACCAGGGAATTTCATGGGTATTTAATGTGATATACCTAAATAATTATTTAAAAAAATAATAATTTCTAATATTTCCAAACTCGGACTTATAAATAAAAGTCTTGTAGGATGTGACTTTGTGGTGCTGAACGGACAGCTCCCTCTCATCTCACACTTCTGCAAGTTGGCCCATTTTGTGTGTTCTGAACCTTTGAAATGCAACTTTTAACTTGTACAGTTCTTCAAGCAAAAACCTGCGTCTACGTTGCACACAGCGCGAGAAGTTCTTGTGTAAAAGGTACGCATTCCTGACGAGACCGCAGTCAAACAGCTTGAAATGTATCACCATGATAAAGAAGATAACATTTTTATTCAGTCAAAAAATTAATGGAAAGAGAAAATACGCTGTGTTTGAAAATAGATCACAGATCATATTTTACGTGTTTTATTTTATTTTAGTGTTAAAGGGAGTCTCGGACAGACCGCGTATTTCCAGGTATTTTCTTCGGAGCTGCTCTCTAAATTAGTGCAAATGATCTTCCATGGGGAAGATGATTGTTTCTCTTGTCCAAATAAGGTGAAATGGTTTCATGAAAAGTGGGTGAAAAATCCGACTACATAACCACGAGGACTTGTATTTAAATGTAGATAAAAAAAAAAAATGTTATGGTCTATCAAACAATTTTTTTGATCCAAACTGTTTCTCAAGTCCGACTTTCCTTTTTTTTTTTTTTTTTTTTTTTTTTTTTTTTTTTATGGTCTGGGCTGATTTTGGAAAGGACGAGGTTCTGGTATGAAGAAGTCAAATTTTGAACATGTTTGTCTGGGGTTAATAATTATAAGGAGTTTTCTTATATAATTGAAAACGGGAATGATTACTCGAGCTTCAAAACGAGCTTCAATTTATATTAAATGCAAAAATACCTGGATAATTTTGAGGGGATAATGTAAAAAAAAAAAAAAAAAAAAAAAACACACACACAAAATCTCTTTATAGTCTATATTATCAACAAGGTTAGTCATAATTTACTACATAATTAGTATAAATTACCTCCTTCCAAAAGTTTCTGGACGAGTAACTCCGATTTAAATAACGTTTTGCTTTTTTTCTTTCGTTTTTAATTAGAAAATAACTGTTTGTTACTTTTTTTTTATTTTTTATTTCTGCTAAGACATTTTTAAGACGTGACATTTAAAAGTTGCAGTATGGGTCGTCGTTAACAAATCGCGTAAATCTCCACGGAAAGTCCCCCCCACCCGCTCACCCCCGCAAGCCAATAACTGATGTTCTGCTAAGCTGCCAATCACTCGTTTAAACAGGAAAACGTGGGATTTTTACCGAGAAATACATGACAGCTAACAGATAAACCAATTCTGATCAATTTTCGGTGCTTAAGGGGGGACGAGGGGGGTGGAGGACGACGTGGCATCCACGGTTGTGCTGTGCGCTGTTATACGGCTCATAGTGATGGGAGAGGGGAGAGCAGACACTGAGGCTTTTGAACTCCCATCAATGAACAGGCCCATATGCACATGTTCAATATAATCAATAATCGTATATCTGAGGGGGGTGTGACAGAGAGTGATTGACCCCAAACTGTTTCTCACCCGCAGTAGTCCGTCCAGGGCGGGAGAGGGCCCGTCTCACCGCACACAAAGCCCGATCTCATCCGTCCGTCCAGGCGTCGACTAGCAGCAGCACGGTGCGGTTAGTTCACCGTCTGCCCCACACGGCCCACCAACACTCACACACATTTACAGCACACACTTTCTCTACATATTAAACTGATGCTACATGTATACATCAATAAGTATAATTAGTGTTGTTCCTTCAGGCTGCTGCTTTTGAGGATAAATGTAGCCTTTAAAGTTTGGCTCTCTTCCACGTATTGGCTTTCATCTCTGTTTATTGTCCCTGAAATCTTGGGATGCCATCTGTATTTCTGCACTTTTAAAAAACAAGCCAAAGTGGAAAAGTGTCTTCACACTTCAGATTCCTACAGTGATTCAAATTCTTCATATTATAATTTTTTTTCTTTCTGGAAAACAAAACGTCACTTTTTTCTTCTCTGTGTAATCTCTTATTTAACTATAATAGCCACAGGGAGGAATTAAGTTATTTGAGCAAATTTTATCACTCGTTTAATCATTTCAAAGGAGTAAAACTGATGTAAATAAGAACTTCACATCAGTAAAGTGTCACTGAAAATCAAACCAGTCACATTTTTGACCACTGAACGTGTTCCTTTAGTATACTTTCAAGCAGGTTACGTCCGAAACAGAGTATGATTAAAGACAGGAAGTACTTCTTTTGTCAACAAAATGTTTCTTCTTATTTAACAGCCACTTTCTTCTCTTGAAAGATGTGGATCCTTGGGTCTGATTTGTAGCTTTAAAACTATTTAAAAGACACAGCACACACATTTACATTAAGGCTTGAGCTAAATAAATGTCTCATAACCTGCAATAAGAAATTATCTTAAAAGTATACATTTTTTATTTAATTGCAACTAACTAACTAACTAACTAACTAACTAACTAACTAACTAACTAACTAACTAACTAACTAACTAACTAACTACATTAAAATCTATTCATATTCCCTAATCCATGTTAGTGGAGGCAGAACTGTCTCTAACGTTTTCATAAAGTTTACCAGATGGTGGTCACTTGAATGTAGCACACCAAAACCAAAAGCCAAAACTTAGATAATTACATAAAATGTTGTAACTCACTGAAGCTTGTCTTAATCTAATTTATGTTGAAATTATGTACCATGCAATTTAAGACTGACTGGGTCGCGGGTTGGGGTGGTGGTGGCCAAGCAAGACCATTCGTGTTGTTGTCCTTACCCCGGTCCCATAAACCTGCGGTTTACCCATTGTCGATTAAATCACTAATAGGGTCAAATATAACTTCAGTTCTTGTCTTTATTTGGTGTAGGAAACCATGTTGAAATTTAGATTTTTTTTAGTCCATATGGCTCCACTCAAACTTAGCATAAACAAAAACGTCCAGGTTTGAATAGCCCATTTGACCAAACCAAATATAACTCTTCAATCACAGTCAGTAATCAGTAAATGCGTCTTTGTTGACGTCTTCTCACCTTCCACTTCCTACCCACAATTCCACATTGTTTAGACACAGTTTTCCATGCTTGGGTGATGCAGCTGAACGAGCACAACCTCGCTTGAAAGACAGAACAAAAACACCACAAGCCAATAACACTGAGCCATAAAGTGTCGCTGCTTAGGTGCACGCTGAGTGATGAGTGGATCAGCAGGAGCTTGTGATCAGACTGAAGTGGCTGTTGCCTGAAATCTTTGGCATTGTTGACTCTTGGACATTATAAAGGAGAAAACATGAGTGAGAGCCACATGAGACTGCCTCTTGTCTCTTCAAAGTAGCTGATTTGGTAACAAGGCAGCTAAAGATAGCCTATAAACCGTTTGGTTCTGTCTCAAGAGAGGTCGCTGTAATGAGCTGCCCCCCAACCCTCCTGTGATCCCATGCATTGCTTGCTCAGGCTGAAGGAGTCTCAATTGAAATGGAACCTATTGATTATCTGAAATATGCTCTGACTAGCCCCCAATCTTGTGCTAATTCCTGAGTTTAGCTTAGTTTTGAACACAGCTGCAGTGGTTGCTCCCACCACAGGCCTCCATGCTGCTCTCATTGGCTGATGGAGGAAAACTAGAGTGGTGTTGGCGTTGTAAAATGGCCTGTAGCACAATATCTTCGCAAACAGGCATTACATATTAAATTATCACTATATTAGCACTAGAATTCAGTCATTACATTAGAGAGTATTGAGTTTGGGTTGAGACAGCACTTAGGGAGAGCCTGGAGGAGATTCTGGTGCGGCCGGGCCTGAACCAATTGAATAAATGTTCCATGAAATGGTTCTGAAGTGAGGATCAATCAATATGGGGGGCTATCAATCTGGGGGCAAATTAAAACAATCGAGGAAAAACAACCAGAGGAAACCAGTCAAGCAGGAGGCTCTAACATATGGAGGAACATGCAGGCTACTGTAGCTGCTTCCTGCTGAGGGGAAATATTTCTGTAATTATGCTTTGCTTGCGTAACACAGCAGGAACAATAATACACACTCACACACACAGGTGAGGTATGCATGTGCACATTCACATTGATCTCGGTCTCACAGTCAAATCTGTTTTCTGCCGTTGTCTTAACCGGCTTTAAAGTCATCAATCATTTGCATACACCACCTCCACACTGCAGCCAACCTCACTTCTTTCCCCTTTAATCCTCTCCTCGTTTGCTCTATTCCTCGTGTGCACACAGGCATCCAAACCTGGGATCCTTCCTGATCCCCTCAGTCTTAACTTCATCTCCTGCGAACCTTTCATATCTATTTTTTCTATTATTACTATTTTAATAACCAGTGGCTCGTTTGAGGGCTCCCAGACTGGATGGCTGCCACTCTTTTCCCGCCTCACCTCCTTTGTTCCTCCACAGATAAACAATTTCTTCTCATCTGTCTGTCACAAAAGCGCGCCCACGCACACGCACTCTCCTCACCCCCCACCCTACCTACACACACACACACACACACACACCCCTACACACACCCACCAACACACTTTCATGCACCTCGCTCTCGCGGATCGATGCGGATCGATCGGGTGGGGAAGGGAGCCCTGATTACTGGACCACGTGGTCAGGAGAAAACCGCGGAAAATCGATCATTGCAGCTTTTTAGGGCAGCAGAACAGAACAGACTCCCTCCAGTCTCCACAGCCAGAGCCGAGCCCTGCACTACTGACGGTGCATCCAGGCAGCGCGGCTCTCCGCTTCTCTTTGTCAGCATTTCACATCACGCTCCTCCGGTTTCAGCAAGACGCACACGCGCACAGTCACCCCGACGCGCGGTCAAAACACTCCAGACAAATCCATAACCCTCTCTACTGAAAGAGAAGGTTTGCTTTATTTTTGGTGGCGCAAATTACATTTTCTGCAAATGTTTCTCAACCTAAAGCTCAAAAAATGAAATTGGTGTATTATAATTTATCACTGAATTCTTATACAATTAATGTTTCTTTTTTCTTTTTAAATCTCCTGATTGATGGCTGCACTGACTTTGGACTTGATAAAACACAATACAGTGTACCAACACCATAAGAAAACAATCCAGATCTTCACTGAATGGAAACTTTCCCCCCAACTAACATGGATTCTGTGTCTTTCTCTTGCTTCTATATGAAAACAAGAAACAGTCTTGTCCTTTTCCTCATCTAGACAGAATTAGACACTTCAGACACTATTGTTGAGAAGTGAATCATCATAAGAAATGCGAAAGTTGTGGCACTGACTCCAACTACAATCTGCGTCTTGTGAAGTTTCCCCCAAATTCTTTAACTGGCACAATTTCAATCACATTTTTTTCTTCCACCAAACTTTACATCACTATACCGTGACAAATCAGTTTCTTTAACAAATACATTTTGTGACTTACCCCCCTTGTGGATGGTGCAACTGCCTACAGAATGACTAAACTTCCTTATTTTTTTGCCAATTGTATTTAACACGATCATACAATAGCATTTCTACTTTTATTCTGTGTTAAGCAATACTCAAATTTTCTCATGAATTGAACTGTCACAATCATCAGAACAAATAGAAATAAATGCTTAGAATACATAGTAGTTGAGATACCCCCATGATCCTGCAGTTATTAGAAAATAGATGGCTGGCTATAAACCTATCCATAAAAACATTTTTGTTTCACATCTGTTTGTCAAGAATATTTACAGCAAGTACATGTTTTTGACCTACATTTACAAGTCTATAGAGTGATATTTTCTGTTTTCTTTAATAACTGCAGATGTTGCCTGGGACTGACCAAAATTCACATTGCTAATCTATTGCAACATCTGGTAGAAAAACTGTGGGGAATTTATTGTTGTGTTAAAGTAATGTTCACACATAAATAATGATGTTAACAACTAGCAAAAGTTCTGAAGAAATTGTGACTGAAACCCTGTAGTCTTTCATCTAAATACGTAGTAATGCATTGAAGAGAAAGTTAGTGCATTATTAATAGAAGATAGTGATTCAGCATACTGATCAAGATTTTCAACGGACCTCCTCAAAAAAACAAAACAAAACAAAAAAAAACATGACAGAGTCAGGCTGCCTGTTGCGGGCCTTTTGTGAACTTTATTTTGAAGGTAGAACTTAATTCCCTTTAATACCCTGCTTCAGATAAATAAAAAATAGACACATTGGAATTATGTAATCAATGCACAGCTAGACTTTTACCCCTAGTATCTTTCATTACTGTTTTAGTTTAATTAGTGGAATCAGAAAAAAGTCTAATTTTAAAAATTATGACTTTTATTTTGAAGATATTAATTCAGCATCGATTTTAACACTAATCTAACCTATGGAATATTTAGAATTTTATTTTATAGCTGACATTTTTATTTCACAGCCAACACAAGACTAAATCAAACAATCATTTTTTAGAGAAGTTTGAAGAGAACCCTTGAAAATAAAGAAGGAAAATTTGAAGATTGTTATTATTCCAAAGATGAGGAAATAAAATTCTGTTTTCATTCAAGGACAATATTGCTGAATTAGACTTAGTATCATAAATACAAGCAACATATGACGAATATTTTGAATATAAGTGAGGAGATTAAATGCATTCACAATATATAACCATTTATTTGTAAAGGCTAACGTGGCATTTTGACAAAGACTGAAATGTATCCTGGTAGGTGTAAAATCGGTGAGTGACGAACATTATTGTAATCACTGGTTTGAATGAGATTTAACTTAGTTTGATTTGGAGAAACATGTTATAACAATCTTTTTCAGTTTGCGGTCACTGTACAGGAGTTCAACAATTTTGATTTATGTCATTTATATCTCATAGTACTTGTCAACGGAGCTCGGGCAGAACACATACCACATATCAAACTTTCCAGCTCATACTTTCCCAGAACTGAGAGGTCACATTTCAGAACTTACCATGTACTTTAATTGAATGATTATAGAACGTAGCAATTATTGCTTCCAGGACTTAATCAGTACTTTTAGGAGTGCATTATAAGGTGACTTATAGTGGCATACTTTCCCAAAAACTTACCAGATATTTTTTTGTAACTTACAGGTGATTAGAAAATAACCACTATGAGGAAATAATCAGTAAGTTATGTAAAAGTAACAGGAAACTATGTGGTAAGCTTCAGGAAAGAGACCACTAAGTTTCCATCCAATACACATGTGTTTATACAATTCAAATAAATTGAATCTATTCAATGTAATTTTCATGTGGCTGTGTAAATTAAACATTACCATCGATCAAATACACAGTTTTTGAGTTTGACCAACTCAGGGTTATCTAATGAGACTTAAGTAATATCTTTAGTTTAATTAGTTCAATTATTGTTTCTGTAACTCAATATATTTGAATCAATTATGTGTAATGTATACTTATTCACCAAATGCAATTGAACATTTCCGTTCCAATATCAACATTTTTTAATAATACCGTGATAAGCCATGTGACACTGAATGGCAACACACTTTGGCTTTACTTGCACTAAAGCTGCCACTCAGAACCGCCAGAACCTTTTCAATTATTTTTGGCTACGTTGCGTCACGCATACAATTTTAAATCAATAATTAAATGTGCTTAAATAGATTTTTGAACTGATTAATTTAGGCACATTAAATGGTAATAAAACGTGTCACTTCTACGCGGAGCTGGAATCTGATTATTTTTATTATTGAATAAATGATACAGAGACCACATAAGGGGTCAAAGCGTGCCAGATTTGCCCCGCGGGTCTTGAGTTTTGACACATGTTCTAAGTTCTGAGAAAATATGGGCTGTGTTATAAAGTGTAGACTTTTACATTTCGCCAGTTTGTTCAGTTCTGCAAAAGTACGTCATCAGTACTTTTACGCTCTTTGATTTGTCTTATTTTCTGTGCTCCGCTGCAAAACTATCACTGTATTTAGCAATGTCTTTTTTTATTTTTTTATCCCGTCCTTCTCTTTCTATAAACAGCATGTAAGCGCAAGGAGGAGGACCGGGGACGGGAGCGTAGCCAGGTGCCAAAGAAGCAGCGGCTGGTCTTCACAGACCTGCAGCGTCGCACCCTTGTGGCCATCTTCAGAGAGAACCGCCGCCCCTCCAAGGAGATGCAGCTCACCATCTCTCAGCAGCTGGGCCTGGAGCTCTCCACCGTCTCCAACTTCTTCATGAACTCACGTCGCCGCTGTCCGGAGCGCTGGGACGCAGAGGAGCACTGTCATGGCGCGCACGGCCACGGCCATGTCCACACCCCCCACGGAAACAGCAGCAGCGGCGGCACCAACAGCGCGTCCCCAATCCAACCGGGCACCTCGTCTGCAAACACGTTCTCCAAAGCCTGACGGCTGCAGGACGCATGGTTGAACTGATTTTTTTTTCTCTTCTTTTTATAAGCCAAACAGTGTTTAAAAACTGCTATGATGCACAGTAGCTGAGTGTGCAGCACTCTTATCTGATCTTATTTGCTCTTCTGCACTGGAACAGATGAATCAGATACTTTCAGTTCTATGTGTTTTACTTAAATTTTTATCATTCTAACTTGCATTTTAAAACTAGTGCCCTCGAACCAAAGAGTATGTAACTACGAGTTTCCACATCAAAACCAAAGAAAATGTATCTGCACAAAAGAGTAGTTTTGTGTTCAAGTCGTTCAATGGGAGGGAAATACATCCTCCATCATGGAAGACTTTGGCTGAATCACATTTCCAAAGGTTGTCCCTCCCCTTCTTCCCATCCCTTTTCCACCCAATGTAGGTAGTCGTCAACAAATCTCATTGTGAAATAAGACACTGCTGATACACCACCGGTTCCCACTGATTCCAAGTGAAAAGCAAATCTAATATATTAATGATGTATTTAAATAATTAAGTATTATGAATCTACAAACAAAAATGATCTATTTTGATGAAACATCTTTGTTCCGAGCACACTTTAAGTACACTTACATTCAGACACACTTGGAGCACACTTATGGCTATTGTGACTTGAAGTATATTTTAGTGCAATTGAAATTTGCATTAAATTTACTGTTCAGTAAGGGAATGTAATTACAGCAAACTAGACATCGCAGTGACAGTAAATGTCAAACAAAGACATTTAAAACGATTTGTTGTTTTTTTGGGGGAAAACAGTAGCTCATGTTGAGAAAAAATAATCATCAAATTAAACATTTTAATTATTGCTACTTTCAAATGTAAGCTCTGGAATATTGTGTTGGATTAGCTTTTAACAACAATTGACAGTGACATAAAATATATATACATATATATGAAAAAATCATATGGTTGGTTACCGTGCCATTAAAATTATGTAAACTGAATGTTTAGAGTGGATTCGTAAAAACAGTTTTTACTCCATTTCCAAATTTGTCATTGAAAAATGTCACTTTGTTCTTCCCCTAATTCGCATAAACCATTGGAAGGCCTTACTTATTGGAATAATAAGGTTAAGGGTGAGGAATGAGGGACAAGGGATGAAATGAAATTCAGCCTTTGTATTCAATCATCTGCCTGAAATTCAAAACCAGATCTGATACAGTCGTGCTAATAATTCTCTGACATGTTCAGGTTCTCTGTGCATGAATTATGAATAATTTGAGCATTATAAGACTATGGAAGGGATGCACTGCACCTTGCAAAACTATTCACAGCCTTTAAACCTTTCCACAATTTCTCATATTACAGCCTCAAGCTTCAATGGGTGTCGTTGTAAACGTATGTAGTAGACCAACAAAAAGTAGTGCATAATTGTGAATTGATAGGAACATTATTTAAGGACTTAAAGATTGTTCACAGAAAATCTGAAAAGTGCAACTTGAATTTGTATTCAGGATTCCTTAATCAATAATCTTTAGAGGAATCTATTGCTTCAATTAAAGCAGATAGTCTTTCTGATACATCTCTACAGGCTGTACACATGTAGAATCAGCAAAGTTTGTCTATTATTCTTCGCAAATTGCAAAAGCACAGAAAACATACTGCAAAGCATATGTGAAATCTTGCAAAAGACTCATTTGGATTTGAATCTGGACTTTGACTGGTCCATTTTAACACAGAAATATGCATCCAAACCATTCCATTATATCTATGGCTACAGTTGTTTATAACCTCCTCCTCAGTTTCAAGTCACTTGCAGCCCCTGTCAGGTTTTCTTGATTTCCCTGCATTCAGCTCCATTTACTTTTTCATCAACTCCAATCAGCTTTCCCATCACTGCTAAAGAGAAGAATACAGCATGATGCAGCCTGCACCATATTTTCGAGGATGTCTGCAATACAGACCATTTATCCATGTGGGCCAACTAGTTTCTGTGAACTTAAACAATTTTAAACCTAAATTTGTATGAGTATCTATCAACAATGACCTTGTATCTGCTACTCCCCCAGAAAGGCCAGATTTGTGAACTGATCATCAAGCAGACAGATTACTCACTTAAATGCTTTGCGTTGGTCTATAACATAAAACCCAAATTAAATTAATAAAAGTTTAAATCTTAATATGAAAAATGTGGAAAATTTCAAGGGGGAATAATACTTTGCAAGGTATTGTACCTTTACCTTAGAAACACGTATTGCCAGAGATGTTTGTTTTTCAGTGTCAGGTAAAACTCTTCGTCTAGGCACTTTGACCAACATATTAACGTGTGTGTGTGTCATGGTGGTACCAGTGTGTAAAATGTCCACAAGGTTTTTATGGGACAGGAGGTGTAATTTCCCTGCATAGACCTAATCTGAGCTACCCAGAAGTAACAGTGCCACCTGCTGTCCGTTTTAAGAACATGCTCAGCTCGTTTCCGTGGATATCTCCATCCACAGAAACCATTTTGACTTTACAGTTTAAATTCCACACACACTTATATGATGGATCTATATTATTATTACTCTTACCAACACACCCTTTGATACTATTTGAATGTTTGCTTCCAAGTGCTCATTGTGCGGCTACGCTGCCATATGAGAGGTTATATTCAGGTTACCAAAAGGAGAACAATCAAAGAAGGGACGGCACGCCACACACTTAACCAAAAGAAAAAAAAAAAAAACGTTTAATCCCTGTGTGCAGTGGGGTGCAGGTGGGACGGAGGACGGGTCAGCTCTGTTCTAGTAGCCAAACACAGAGGTCAAATGTCAAAATACAGGATTCAGAGTGCCAATGATGTTTGCCTCTTTCATGATAATCAGAGAACAGATGCAGCTCTGCTCCTTCGTCGCGCACACCCCGTCCTGTCTGCTCTGTGTCATTACAACCTTCGATTTGCGAGCAGTACTGTGGGCCCGTTGCCCGCTCCATACCTCAGAAAAACACAGACGAACATGAAACACTGTAAATAATCTTTTGATTTCATCCTTCTCTCTGTGTTATCTATTCTCTATTTATCTACTCTCCTTCGACTCCCTCCCCAATTCAACGTGTCTTTCTTTCATTTCTCCCTCCTCCTCAACTACTGATGCGGGTAAAATTAGTACCATAGACACATGGTTTCTCTCTTGTGACTATTGTGCTATGTTGTGCTGAAACTATATGTAAAGATGCACCTTCTTGACAAAATGTAAAAAAAAAGAGAAAAAAACAACAACTTTTAGATTAGGAGAAAAAAAGACAAATCAACATGTCATAAACTGATGCTATGCACAGACAAGGAAGGGATATCACAAGGGAAAAGACTGTGCATATTTGTGAATATCTGTGGACTATCTGGATGTGAAGGACCTCTTCCTTGATCTCTAATCCTCTTTGAACTGGACTGTCGCTGCATTCCTCTGCTGTTGGTGTTCTTTGGCTTGTTTTCTTTTATGTGTCTTTTTACATTTTCTTTTGTGGGCAAAGCCACTTGTTGTGTAGCATCTTCAAGCGGGAGATAATCATAAAAGAGAGGAGGTACAGAGAGGAGGAAAAAGGGCAAGGCAGTGGAGGCACCAGCGTCTGATGACTGAAAGAAATAGTTGGATTATATTCCTACATGGCCTCATGGTTTCCTAACGGTTTGTGAAGCTTATTAGCTCCACAAACCGTTTGAACGTTTGGGTCTGAACGTTTGAAGTTCAGACCCAAGGCTAAGAGACGGAGGAATTGAAACATTTCTGTGCGTGGCTTTGTTGCAGAATCAGGTAGACTGTGACACAGCCGCCGATACCAAAGATGCATCAAGCCCACTGTGTGTGTAATGATCATGTACTCACACAAACAAACGCACACACACGCCCATATACATGCATGCATGCAAAAAAAAAAAACCACAACAATGTGGTGTAGAGATCCCACACAGCAGTTGTTTGTTATGTGGGAAGAGTTGAGTGCCTTGTTCCTTCAACCAGAGGGTTACACTGCTCTAATCTTTCTCTCACACATAATTTGAAAGATTTCTAAAATAACTGTGGTACACACACCATCTAAAAGAGGAGCCACCAGATCTGTCCCAAGGCTGTGTGAAGCACCAAGCAGCATTTCAGTTGGGGTGAAACTCATACGGTGAATTTCACCGACCACTGCAATCCTACTGACTCCCATTTATCTCTTCCATGCTTGACTAGTTTTGCAAACTTGCTTTACAGTAACCCAGGGGGCTGACAATTAAATTTAGTTTATGAGAGAATACATTCTGCACGAATACCACTCCTATTAAGTCACAGTGTTTAAATGTTAATGTCACATTGGATAAGCTGCTTTTCAGTTGTCCACAGACTTACTAACTCATCAAAGGCAGCTTCTTCACAGAAAATTGGAAAATATGTAAAAAAAAAAAAAAAAAAAAAAGACTACATGGTTCTTGTATGCGGGATGGAAAGGAAGCACTGATACACAACCAGGCTGTGGTTGTTGTCAGATGCTCTTGTTCATTTGACTCAGGAACTAAGACAAAAGGCAGCAGCTGAAGCTGATGATCACATCTGAACATGCAGAAGGATCGATTGGAGAGAGCCGTTATAGATTTACTGTGATCTGCTGACATCTGCAGAGGTTTTGTAATGACAGAGGACACAAAAAAAAAAAAGCAAAAGATCCTGTAAAAGAAATCGTTTTCTGATCTGGTAAACTTTACGCTCATGAACAACACCAGCAGTCACCACACTGGTCTGGCTGATTACCTATTATTAAGCCTTCCTGAGCCCAGTCTGACACGTCAATTATTCAGACCGAAGGAGATGCTAAGTTCAGTGTTGCTTTTCCCTGCTCAGATAGCAGAAATTATTAAATAAGCTCTAAATTATGATAGAAATTCAAGAAAGTTTTCTGACTTGCAAATTTCACAATTGTCAACATATTCTATGCAAATTCAAAGTTCGCTTGGCCACTTTAAATGGGTTTTTGGATGTTGCCCTGTCCAGGGTGACTCCACCTCACGCCCGAAATGTTCGCTGGAGATAGGCACCAGCCCACCTCCCAACCCCATTAGGGACAAGGGTGTAAAGAAAATGGATAGATGGATGGATGGATGGATGGATGGATGGATGGATGGATGGATGGATGGATGGATGGATGGATGGATGGATGGGTTTTTGAATGTGTATTTTAAACATCACTAACTTTGCTTTACCTCAGATAAAACATGCAGCACTTCCCCAACACACACGCTGGCTAAACTTTGTGTACTTCATAGTCCAAGTGTGTGTGTAGGCGTGTGGGGGTGTGTGTGGGTGTGTATTCCACTTTTCAAAAGTATTTTCCACCCACTTTCCTGTCTCATTAGGGAATTTAATTTTTCCACTCAAACCCACCGGTTAAGCCCGCTGCCCGTCTGAATCCTCCTCGCTGGTTCCTCCCACCAGGGTAGCTTTACAACAAGGCAGGCATGTGTTGACAATTCATCTCGATATACCTCAAATCTTTATTGTAAAGGTTCATGTAGTGAAACAATACAAACAGTGTTTAGCAACAAATGTGACATTAAAGTCACAGCAAAATGATTGTTCTCTTTTTTTTTTACTTATCAACTTTCTTAGTGTGTGAAATACAAGCAGCTACATGATTTGATGTGTTTGAATTTATTTATTGTTTGTAGATTTGCACTGTTGTCTTTTATTATAAAAAGTAAGACCTAGAGAGAATAACTTGTGTAACACATTTGTATATGACAAGAAAAGCAGGAATTATTAAACCAAAAAGGGAAAGCAGAAACAATACATGAATTACACAATAACTTTTGTTTGCATCAGTTTTTGCCCTAATTTTTGTTTGAAGATTGCATCCAGCGTGTTTCAAAATGAAATAAAATTAAAAAATAGGACAAATCAAAAGTAACCCCTGTAGTTAGGGGTGTGAAGATCAGCATATCAAAACATGTAAATATAATAGGAAAGTTCATGACATAGATTCATTACATACAGAGTTATATGTTTCTGTTAAATTTGATGATTATTACTTACAGTTAATGAAAACATGAGAACGTAAGAGAAGTACACTCAACAAATAAAAAGTGGATTCTCACTACAGATATGTTATATTATGGTCTGCATGTTTATTTGGAAGACTGGAGTCTCAATAGATGTCCAGTAATTGGTGGTTAAAGAAGCTGGTTGTTAACAGAGTGCAGTATCCATAAGTATATTATAAAAGTTGAGTGGAAGGAAAAAACTTTGGCTCAAAAATGTGCACAAGCAACAGCGATTACTGTAGTCATACAATGATTGTGAAACAAAGCTGCTTTTAAGAGTTTTGAGGAGATTTACAACATATGACCTGCAGCTGGAGTCCGTGCATCAAGAACCACCTCACACAGACGTATCCAGGAGAAGAGCCACGACTGTTACATTTCTTCTGGTAAGCCACTTCTGAACCAGACATCATCTACTAATGCTGATCTATATGATTTTATCTTAGCAGAACCACATCTCCTGAATGGATTGATGATGCAGCCCATGCAAAAGAAGCCCCAAAGTACTCACTACATATACTGTGCAGTAGTTCATTGGAGTAATTTCCAATTGGTAGAAATTTCAGTGTTTTTATTGGTCTCTTGTAATTTTCTAAATGAAAACCAATTTGAGGTTTTGTAATGGCAATAAACCATAATTATCAAAATGAACATAAACTAACAATTTAAATACGTCACTCTGTGTGTAATAATCCATCCATTCATCTGTTGTTTATAACTGTGTGTTTTTGCAAGGCCAGTGATGGGCAGTGGGGTTGGTGCCTTTTTGCAACATACACAAGGTGAGATGTGAAGTAAACCCTGGATTGGTCTCCAGTCCATCTCAGTGTGTGTAATGAATCTATGTGAAACCTAACATTAATTTTGTACTGAATTACTAAAATTAATTTTTAGATAATATTCCTATTTACTAAAACACTGCATTCCATCCTTTTTTAAATTTTTGCATGAATTTTAATTGTATATAATAATCAGAACAAACTCTGTTCAGGCGGACATAAAGGAGAGAAACCGGGGCGGGGGAAACCCAATAGCTGCATTTGATAATCTTTGTTAGTACTCTGTCTCTTTTGTGCTGTTTGTGTATTTGTATAAAATACATGTATTGTATTTATGTGTGTGTTTATATCTGTGACTTTCCTTCCTCTTTGCGTGTAAGTGTTTGCACATTTCTTCGCTTCAGGTGCGAACATGAATTTGTTTCAGCGTTTTGGTTGTTTTGAACTCGTGAATTTCCTCATCGTGCTTTTGTTGCACAAAGAGATATTGAAGGAAACAGAATCACGAAGGAGGTGTCATTTGCTTTCTCCTTCTGAGCTCAGTGTCAACCTTTTCTCCCTCATCGCTTACCAACCGATCAATCAATCGGAAGTGTCTTTGTGATGGTAGAGACAATCAATTTCAAATGGAAGAGAGACAAAAAAAATGAAGGGGGGGAGAGAGAAATAAGAGTAATGGAGAATGGAGATGAACCTGTGTGAGAGGATGGGAGGAGAACAGTTCTCAGATTATGTATATATTTATATATATATGTCTGTGAATGTGTGTGGGATTACCTTTAACCTCTGCAGAGTGACCTTTTCGTAGGGGTCCGGGGCATTCAGGGCTGTCCCTCAGCTACGAGGCAGATAGTGGTGGGGATCTGCCTTGTTAAGTGGACATCTAATCGAAGATGTTGATCAAATGCCTGGAAGCATATGCATATGCACTATAATACTTGGAGCCCTGATGCAGAGAGCCTTTCTTCTGCTGCTTATCTTAGCGATGCAGAGAGTCTGTCTGTCGCGTTGAACCTGTAATCAGCCTGAGATTAAACAGCCAAGTTATGACTTGAACAAATGGCGCAGCACGTGAAAACCAGTGTGGATGAAAATGATGTGTTTTGACCAAAACAAATAAAAAGAAATAAGCAATGGGCCATTTGGCTTTTCATTTTTCCTTTCACACATTCTCACTGTGGCGCTTTGCTGCCACCTAGTGGTATCGACACATACTGATAAGCTTAAAATGTCTTCCTTTGTTGGCATCTAATGTAGCTCCTTTAAGTATGTCTCCTCATTGAGGGAATTTTGAAATTATTTTTTCAACAAAAATAATTTTTTTTTTAAGATAATGCGATATCATTAGGTCATTTATAGGCAAAGTTTAAGGAATGTTTAGTTTTGTAATAATGTGACAAGAAATGGCTCCACTAGACTAAAACTAGCTTTGGACTGCAATTAAAAGAAAAACAAGAACAATTGCCTCTTAAGATGTGACATAAAACACTGCAAAATTAATAGATTAGTCAAACAATATGCTTCGTCACTTCAGTGGAGTGTGATTTGATGTTGACGCAGAGACTAGATACAGATTAGTAGACATTATTAGATTCATGGAGGCTTCAAAAAATGTCAAGGTTTTAGAGAAGGCTGTGACTACTGACCAGTGTATTAAACTGGTCCTGATTTATTTTCTTCTTATTATGTCCTCTGGTATTTGCAATATAAATGCATTCAAGTTCAATAAAAGATTTAGAAAACAATCCCAGTTTAACAATTTTTAAATTCACCATGCCTCCTTGGGAAGATCAATCTCAGAATAATGACAGCTCAATATAAAAAAAAAAACATTATGCCTAGACAGGTAACCCATTAATAAAGTTGAGTCTTTATGAAAGTCTTTACGATTGTATTACAGGTAGATGAAAACAACGATTGGCATTTATTTTTCTATCTCAGTCATGTTTAAGTCCATACTTGACAAGGCTAGTCTGAAAGCTTTATTTAGTTATTTATTCCTTGTTTGCTTGGATAATTCAGAAAATTAGTTTACAGACAGACTCTCTGCTGTTGTATGGATTATTGTCCTGATGCATAACTCAAGTGCATTTAAGGATTTGAACCGATGGCTGGACATTGTCCTTCATGATGTTTTGGTAGTTGTTCAGGCCTAGCAACTGCAAATTAGCACTAATGCATCGTACTACATCCATCATGTTTAGCTGCTTGTGTAATGTTATTTAGCTCATATGTTGTGATAGTTTTACACCAGATGTAAATGAGATACACACCTTCCAAAAGGTTGTATTTTTGTAAGTCCCCAGAAAACTTCTCCAGAACTTCTAAGGATCATCAGGATCCAAGTTTCTTAAATATAAATGATATGAGACAGGATTTTTTGACCAACTTTGTTGCATTAGAGAAGATAGTAGTTGGAGCTTCATCATCCGTCACAGAAACATTTAACGAGCTGAACAGAATAAAATAGAAAATGAGAAGATAGCAAAATGAAGTTGCTGTACAGTATAATAGTGTTAATTAAAGAGGGTTATCTTAGTGACTTTCGTTCACACTAAAGAAGGAGTTTGGTCACTTTAGATGTTATCGACCGTAAAGGTCATTTTCAGCTAATGACCTTTACTCATTTTCTCCAGTCTCTTATTCTTATATATTTATATGTATATATCAGTACTGAGTTAGCAAATGAATCCAAGTCAGATTATTAAAAAACAACAATCGTAATTTGAGTTTGGATTACAAAAAAAGAAACATGGGATCCAGTTAGTCACATCATGCTTTTATGACGAAAGCGGAGTTAATTTACAAGACAAACAGTATATAAAACATACACTGAAATAAAAAAAGAAACCATATGTTCTTTATAGACATAGTACATTATTACCCTTCCCTTTGAGACCAAACAGCCATGGGACTGAACAAAACCTGGGTGATCCCTGGAGGAAAGAAGCAGCAGTTAAATCCTATGTTACTATACCTACACTATTTACAGTTCAACAGTCATTTTCCTCTGTCAGACATGGCAAGGAAGTCTACAGATTTGATGACATGATATGGCTAATAGATCTAATATTTACACGTTCTGTTCCAGTCATCCAAGGATCAAATTATTCTGGCATAAAAAAAGTACCTTTTAAAAGTGTACAGTCAGGTGGTGATGTAGCTAAAGAGGATCAGAGTCTAAATTTGGTACTTCATGTATAACAGTCAGCTTAATTTGTCACTCATCTCTAGTTGTGACTGATCACCATGCATTGTTTAATTAGACAATTCAAACTCATTTCTAGAGTCCACTGATCCCTTTTCACAATAGTCATCTTACAACCACAAACTTGAGTGTATTTTATTTGATTTATCACTTTTGGTGACTTATGTTGAAAAGAAGAAAAAGAAACACCCTCAATCTCTAGATGTACAAATCTGTAGAGAAATACCTCAAAAACATTTGTAGCCTTAAAGATAGCAACAAGTGGTGCTAAAAAGTACTGACAGGGGCAGAATGCAAACCTTTCCCACACTTTTCAGATTTATATTTCTAAAAACATTTCTATAATTTCGTTCAACTTAACCATAATGTGCTATTTTGTGTTAGTCTGTCATAGAAAATCCTATTGAAAACATACTGAAGTTTGTGGTCGTAATTAGAAAGAATGTGAAAAGGTTAAAAGGTATGAATGCGTTTTAAAGGCATATTAAGTCCAGGGCACTCATTCCTAGGTTTATGAGTTAGGAACAACTGTGTTTGACAAAAATACAAAAGCATTATGGCAATTATCTGAAAAAGAGAGAAAATAAACACATTATTAAAGAGGCTGGTGCTATAAAGAGAAAAGGCCAGAGAGTGAAAAAAACAAAGTGAGGGAATGAATTAAATGTGTTTTCAAGTATTTTCTATCTTGTGCAATAGAGATTTGGTGCAAATACAAAGTTAAACGTGTAATAGGTTCATCTAAAATGTGGGGAAAATTTAAGAGTTGACTCAGACTTGCTATAAAACAAGCAGAAATCTGGCACTTTCTCTTAGAAGACAAAAAAACTCTTCATCAAAGTGCAAACCTGGGAACAAGTGCCGGCCACATCTACATGAGCTCTCCACGCCTTGTGCAAACCCCACAGGATCTTTAAGAGAGTGACAATATTGAATAAAAATCAATAAAAGTATGCCATGAATAATCTTATCCCCATACAGAATTGATCAGTCCCAGCCACCTGCCTGGAATATCAATCGCTCTATCTACAGCTTGTACATCAGACCAGATCATTTGTTTGTGACAAGATATGTGTAAAAGTACAATCATCCCAAGTAAACACTTGTTTCTCCTTCAAGATGCACCCTCTGTTTGAATATCCATGAATGCATCTTGACTCATCTCCCCTCGCTTCAGTTGGATTCAGCACATTTGCTTTTGTTCATGAGCAGCAGCAATGGCACCTCTGGCTCTCGGTACAGGTGCAGGTGTGAGTTTGGCACTACCAATCACTTTATACAAAAAGGCATGCATAGATTCAGCCTGTTGAGACCACAAGCTGGAATGTCTCTTTGCTCTCCAGGGGAACCAATCATTTACGGATCAGAGAAAGAACAGAGCCGTAAGGTTGTTGGGGTTTCTGTTTTGAACGTAATTTACAGACGAATTTCCACCGGCTGACCTGCAGCTTTTAATCAAATTAAACTCAATCCTCATGACTTTTGCTCCATTTTACATGTGTGGCAGAATGAATCCGACCACACACACACACACACACTGGTATTGCTAAAAATATCAGATGAATAAATCTAACAGTCAGTCTGCTTTCTTCATTTCTAACCTATCTGTTTATTTTTTTCTTACAAAAAATTAACGATAAAACAAAAACACTGGCGCATCAGCAAGGTTGTAGATGCTGCTGTTGTCCATTTTGACCACTTGGTGGCAGTGTATCCATATAAAACGCAAAGATTTCTTGCAAGTCCTCTGGTCAAGGTTAAGATGAAGCAATTATCTGTCCAATGTGCTTTAGCAATGCTCTGCTCAAATATTCCTGCTAGCTGTGACAGTTTGCCTCCATAAAATCGTGACAGGAGATATAATTTATGTCTAAATTATTATTTTACAACTAAAATCTTTAATCTAGGGTTTCAGCGGTACAGTGTTCTTAGAGAAAATGAAACTAATAAGCCAAATAAACACCCAATCAGACGAGCTCACTCCTCCGACATCCCATTACTGCTCGTTTCAGCTCAGATAAATTCTGCTCCAGTCTAATCCAATCAAAAAAAAAAAAAAAAAGCAGCTGTAGGGCGCTGAGAGAGAGATGAATTTATACAGAGCTAAAACAGAATCCGGAATGACAGAGGTGGTGAGAAATGCTGCAGAAATTACTGCTCTAAAGGTAAGATTAAATATAAAAATAATAAGAGCATGGTTTAACATAATGAAAACAAAGCCGTCTTTAATCTGGAGCTGCATGGAAACAGTGTAACAAAGCAAAATTGGAATAATTCAGGCTTTGCACCAAATAATGGTATAATTATAGTGTCTGGGATTTTACAGTGTTTGTGTTAATAAGGAGTTCCCAAAGGGAAATTGTCTTGTTGTGGTTTAGGTGAAGTTTCTGCAGCTGTAGAAGATTTGTGCAGTGCCTTGTAAAAGTATTGATACTCCTTCAACATTTTCACGAGCCAACCATTAACATCTACATATTAACTCGGGCTTGACATTATTGACCAAGACAAAGTTGTAAAATGGAAGGGAAATGGAAATAAAAAGTGGAAAATTGCAACTTGTATTTGTGTAAAGTCAAATTCACTTATATTCTCTTAAATAAAACTAACTGGTTGCCTAATTGGTAAACGGTCCATCAGTGTGTAATCAGTATGAAGACAGCTATCCTTTGAAAGCCTCATGAGTTTGTTGGGGAAAATTTGTGAACAGGTCACGTTTTCAAGGTTGCAAAAAGACTTGAGATTATCCAGGGGTTCACAGAAGTATTTGGTGGTATATAAAAAAGTTCAAGGTGTTTGAATACTTTTGCAGGGAAATGCATGTGGGCAACACGTCACTGAGCTATGGCCAGGATAAACCATATGAAACTGCAAAGGATTCTCTCAACCTACTTTTTAAAACAACTGTAGCAGCAGATAAATAAATCTGGTTTCCAACAGAAAAGAAACAAATACATGAAACACTGCTTCTGTCCGGGTACTCCAGTTTCCTACCACAGACCAAAAACATGACTATCAGGTTAATTGGTTTCCCTAAATTGTCCCTAGGTGTGAGTGTGCGTGCATGGTTGTTTGTCCTGCCTGTCTCTGTGTTGCCCTGTGACAGACTGGTGACCTGTCCAGGTTGCAACCCCGCCTCTCACCTGGAACGTTAGGTGGAGATAGGCACCAGCAACCCTCCCGACCCCACTAGGGACAAGGGTGTTAGAAAACGGATGGATGAATAAAAACACTGTCAGCTATAGTAAAGACTTTAGAGCAAGACATTATGCAAATGTGCTTTTTTTAAGGAGAACCATTAAAGTAATTGCATGCCACAAATTATGATCAATTAGAAATATTTTACATACTACTAAAATCTGTTCCTACCTCTGCAAGGACATTTCAAATAAAAGCCACATAACAGATTTTTTAAAATCCCGTGTAAAAATGGCTTCTCCAGTCTTCGAGGTTTTTTTGAGGGCTGAACAGAGAAAATTGCTTCTTTCCAACCCCGATCATCTAATAAACGTCCCTTTTTTATAAATGGACAGGTGAAAACGAGTGAAAAAAAAAAACTCAGTTCCCCTTCCAACATTTGTAAGATAGTATCAGATAACAAACGTATCAAGAGAACATACATACAGTCCAGTCCATTGGTTCTCATATCCAAAATAGTTCCCAGAACAGCATGGTGCAGTCTGCTGAAGTTCAAGGTGAGGTTTGAAAGAAATGGTTGGGTGTGACATGGGAACCAGTTGTTTTTTAATTGTATTTTTTTTTAGGGAACCTGGGTCACCCCTTTCATCTTAGTCGCTGATCCAATCACTGCTCTGTGTTTGGTGGCATCACGAGTAGCGACGAATCATTACATTACAACACCGACTCACCAACCACACAGGACACGCATCTACTACCACACAACCATACTCCGGCCTAATACTGTGAACAGGGACAACAGAGATCGGAAATGCTAAGAAGACAACAGAAAGAAAAGGGGCAGACGACAGGGGGGGGCAGGGGTTAGAGGCAAGAGAAGGAAACAAAATGAAACACTCATCTACACTTACAATTCTGCATGATGTTTACACAATAACACCATCAACAATCACTACAGACATTCTTACTGTCTTCTAAACCTAATTTCCACTGAGAAATACCAGAAAATGGAATCACCAGAGGGATGGTTTAGGGAGAAGTGACATCCATGGAGGCAACATCCTGTTCTCAACACCACAGCAGTCGACATGGCTGCAGTTAACAGTAGTGGTAGAAATCAGGCCAGTTTTGCCATCTATTCTCATTTTGTCTCATGAATCTTTTAACAGCTGCTTAGTTATTCATCTTGACAAAGAATCTGTGGTTTCATCATCCCTGACAAGGGACAAAAATGGAGTTTGCATAAATCATCTTAAAGGAACAAGAGAGTTCTCTCTCCTGCGGCAAATTTGTACCCAAACCATGAATTTGTTCTAATAAAGAGGGCCTTTCTTTTGATCAGAGAACTGCAACTTTTTCACTGCATGGCTTCCTTAAGACAGAAATATGAAAAAACGGACATTTTGCACTTACCAGCCTGGTAAGAACCACTCGCTGGTACTATACTGTCTGGACTCTAAGCTTACTGACCAAATTAGATGGTTTTTGCAAAGAAAGTCACAGAGGGAGCATATGAATTTTTGAAGCACCATAAAAGAGGTGTAAATTATCCACCCATGAGACAAATGACCATTACTGCTAACTGGTAAAATTGAGAGTTGAAAATATTGAGAAATAGTTTGTTTTTGGCTTGTGTTGTTAATGGCATTTAGCCTGGTTACTGAAAACTAAAGAAATTTTCCTGGTTTTCTGACTGATTATGTGTGACACCATTCTGAGATTTTTATTTTGGCATCTGTGGCTAAAATCAAATCAGTACTAGCAAATCCCACTGGTTTTCAGATATTCACCTAGAATGTGCTCAACTCGGGTGATTTAATTTCTGACGAACATGGAATTAATGGTGATTGCATGAGACTGAATAATACCTACTAATATATATTGTTCAGCTTGAAAGAAAGCTCGGTGGACACTTAAGCTTTTCATCTGGGCAAAACAATTTTGCTTGTTAAGATAATGAACAATATAAACTTTATGGTTTACTTCCTGGGTGTTGGACTCCAGACCATCATTACAGACGTTCTACAACTTTTGGATGTCTTCCTGGACCAACACACCTGAATTGATGCAGGTGTGTTGTGACTGAATTGATGCAGTCAAGTTCTACAATGTTCTACTATTGGCATAATTATTTGACTCAAATAATTAAGCACAGATGCATCTAAAATTTACAAATTACAGACCCTCAATGTCTTGAGTTTAACACCTCTTGCTCAGGTTATCAGAACTACAGTTTTTTTTTTCCATCAACAAAATCCATCAGTTTATATTAATTAAATTTTCTGAGCAGTTTATAGTTTGTTCACAGGTTCCATTTAGTTCATTTTATGAGGTGTTGAGAACAGAATACCGTCTCATGGTGGATGAGGTGCTTTAACACAGTGAACATTCAGAAGCTCACAGACAATAACAACTGAACAGAATAAAAATAAGGGACAAACAAATATGCAACGTAACACTTAAAAAAAAACATAACAAAACCTTTTTGTTATTTTTTGCCATTAAGACCACAGTACTACTCTCCACTATACGATGCACATGGTGTGGGTAGGGTGAAGACAACTTCATTTACATTTTAATCCTCAGTCTCCAGCCAGGGACCCCTCCCAAAGGAGGACCCAGTGGGGGTTTGTGGGGGTGGGGAGTGAAGGGGGGGATGCACTGGGTTAGGGGGGCAGAGACATTCATGCACCGGTCGTTTCAGAGACAGAAAGAGAAGTCAGCATCACAATTATAGACTTGTATTGTGCTTGTGTGTCCTATGTTGGGTTTGATTACTCTTGTGCAACTATGACTGTTGTTCCTTTGTGTTTGTTTGTGTTATTCTGTGGAACATACTGCAAACCCCGTGACACAGGATAGTCTTGTGAACAACAGGACAGAAGTAAAATGGCAATAGTGATAATTATGTGACTAAATCATGCACACTCTATATAAAAATTCAACCTACACAAATTATGGCTTTGTTTCTTCAGTCACAAATTTCCAGTATTGGCTATATGGCTATACATACAGTATTGCTGGAATGTCACAATTAGCAAATAAATGTGTTAAATGAAATCTTTTTCTGTTGGTTCGTTACTTCGCTCTTCCTGAGAAAAGTTGCAATATGTTATCTACTGTGTGTCATCCCCAATTTGGAGAAGTGTTTGTCTTGTGAAACTACGTGTCCTGTCTCTGCCTCTGAATATGACCCAACTCTCCAGGCTGCTCCCCCCGGGCAGCACCAGTAAGGTTAGGTGGCCACCAATGCAGCAGAGATCAAGGTTCAGGGGTTTGTGTAGGGGAGCGAAATACAGGTCAAAAAGGCTTATGTATTCTCGCTCGGACTACTCAGTATACCCTTTGTTCCTGTCAACCTGGACCATTTGCTCTCTCTTACATTGGTTCATTTGGTTCCTGTGGTGGCCTGTGTTTGGTGTTCATAATTTTTAATTGTCTGAGTCACAGGCCACCACAGCACCTCTTGACCGGCACATTCGTCCCAAACTCACACAGCTCATGTTTGGGCAGAATCTCACAAAGAAGTAAAGATCAAATGAACACTTTAATTGATTGTCTCCATGACATTCCTTACCAATTTCTAACCTTTTCTTTTTATTTGTTGAAATAATCTAAACAGTGCTGTTCATGTTGCAAATATAACTTAATCATTGATGTGTATTTCTTACAACACCATTACTGTCAAGCATAACTGATTAATTAAACTCTACTGCTATTAGGTACAGTAGCATTCAACAGCACAATCTAAAGAAAACCATTGCCAAGTGGAGACATCAAGGTAATTAAAATTTTAAGCATAGGTCAAATTAAATCACAACTCTAGTTCTGAGGTGGACACCCAATTTGGAGCAGAGCAATAGACACGAGCTAATATTGTGCTCTCAAACTTCTTTGTGAGTTAGTTGCTGTGTGTGTTTGCGTGTGTCAAACACGTCTTTGGGACGTGCTCATGCCTCCCCTGAGGGACCCCTGGCTGCGTTGTTTCATATCATTTTCATGTTAAATTTCCTGGTCCCTCCTGTAGAGCTTCCTGTGGTGGGTTCAGATTTCCGGAATGAGTACTCCACTGTGAAGTTGTTCCTCCGCTGGCCGCGTCCACGGCTCCACACAAATAACAACAGGAAGCAGAAGAGAACAACTCCAAGAAACGTGATGCAACCCATGGCTGTTGAGACCAAAATGGTGGTCAGGTCCAAGGTGAACTTGAGGAAAACCCGTGTGCTGTTTAGATTTGTGTCGTTGAAGTAGTCCCCGCTGTACAGAGAGCGGTTAAGAAAAAAGGCGGAGGCAGAGTCTAGTGGCTGGCCTCTCACTGTGAGAGTGGCAAAGTAGGTGTCATTGCCTCCAGCGTTTGTGGCAATGCAGATGTACGTCCCGCTGTCAGTGAGCTGAGCGTAGCGGATCTCCAGAGTACCACTAGGGAGAACAGTGATGCGACCTGAACTCTTTGCTGTGATTCGTCTACGCTGTGGTGAGATCCAGATAATGGCAGGTGTAGGATCTCCGTCAGCTCGACATACAAAGCTCACTGGCTGGCCTTCTCGAGCAACCACCTAGGAGAGGTGATACAGCACACAATTGACTATACATAGAAAATTCAACATATTCAGTGTGAAACATTAACATCTCACAAACATTAGAGGACATTTTAGCTTCTTCAAAAGATTACCTGTTGCATCTTACGGTTGCGGATCTTAGGTTTCTGGCATGTAAAGTGATCGAAGAGAGCAGAGTCAGAGAAGGCGCTGAGGCTGACTCCTTGCACCTCCACCGGGCCTGCACACACTGGCACTCTGCCGTCAAAGTTGAGGGTCTTGCGTCTTTGCAGGATCCACAACAGACGGCAGTCACACAACAAGGGATTCCCGTCCACTCTGAGGGTCTCCAGACTGTTAACAGAGTGGAAGGACCCCTCTTCCAGAGTCTGCAGGTCGTTGGAGGAGAAGTTGAGTACTCGAATCTGTCTGAGACCTCCAAGGGCATGGAGCTCCACTGTCAGCAACCCAGTGCTTACCATGATGAGCTCCTTTAGCCTGAGCAAGTCCTTGAAGGCCCAAGGCTCTAGTGTGGTGATGAGATTGTAGGACAAGTTGAGATGGGTGAGGTGCACCAGGTTCTTGAATGAATTAGAAGGGACAGTGGTGATGTTGGTGTTGGTGATGAAAAGCCAGTGAAGATCAAGGCCCTGAAAACTAAGTGGAGAGATATACTCAAGGTATGGCCAGTGATCAATATCCAGACCCCGCAAATTAGACAACTTGCGAAAGTTTTGATCCTCCAGGGCAGTGATGCTAAGATGTCGAAGGCGAAGAGTGACCAGGCTGTGGAGGTAGGACAGCGTCTGGCCAGAGATGGATGTGAGATTACAACGCTCTATTGTGAGATCTTCTAGTCCCAGAAGTCCAGAGAATGCCTGTGGCAAGAAACATGGGGTTGGAGAATAATAATTTCAAAACATACATAAAGACAAGAATGTGTTTCTTTTGTACATAGGGTAGTAGGAGAGCAAAAAGAAAAAAACTGAAAGGAGGCACTCAAGCAAATTTGTTAGCATTTTTGTTGCACTGTTAGGAAAGCTTACCTTGTGGGAAATATAAACCAGATCATTGTCTCCAACTTCCAGCTGTTTAAGATTCCTCATATCTTGGAAAGTGTAGTCCAATAAAATCACCATCTTATTCTCACTTAGATCCAGGCTGGTGAGATTGCCTAGCTTGGCAAATGCCCCCATAGGTACTAACTTCAGCTGATTTCCCCTTAACTTTAGGACTTTAAGATTCTGAAGAGCGGCAAAAGCATTTGGCTCTAATGTGGCGATGAGGTTTTCACTAAGATCTACTTCCTCCAGTCGGGGGTACGGTGCTAGATCACCCGACTGTACCCAACGGAGCCGGTTCTTGCTGAGGTCCAAGACCCGTGTCTCAGTTGGAATGCCTTCTGGGATGTTTGTGAGCCGCCGCCTCTGACATGACACAGACCTCAGCTGAGCTGAACACTCGCATCGTGGAGGACAGGCCTTACTGCTCTCTGGCAAAGTCAAAGCTATGACAGAGACCAGCGAGGAAGCCAAAACCCATCTCCACACTCTCGGCCATGGCACTAAGGCACGACCACCAGGACCAGGAGAGTCAGCCATGGCGCTGGTCCTCTGACTCCTCGCCTGATACAGGCAGGGTCAGTGCACCAGACACCTGCAATATAGAAGAGAGACAGAAAAGTAGGGAAAATGTGTGAGAAGAAATCCATCAAGGGTGATTGTAAAAGAAAGACAAAGTAATGCGCTACAGTGCCAAAAAATGGCGCTTCAGCATTTTGGCATGTTGTCACATTACAAACACAAACATAAATGTTTTTTATTGCAACAGTCTTTGATGTAGAGCACAAAGTAGTGCCTAATCGCTAAGTGAAAAAAAAGATACATATTTTCCCATTTTGTTAATCTAAAATTGTGAATAATGTGGAAAAAAAAACATATATCCACACAGGATGTTAATAATCTACTTTACGGCAGAGTATGTAGGCTATGAACCACATAATGACTACATCCAGTGAGATCCCATCATAGTTACACTGAGAGCTCTAAGATGTTTAAGATAATTTGTTTTTTCACTAATTTATCGGAGGCTCCTGCTTGAAAACTGGGACGCTGAGAGCCATGTGAGAGGGAGATTGTTGCTCCAGCTGAAATTGTGTGTCTTGCATCTACTCTGTCTTCCTTGCAGCACTGAGACCGTCTGCTCCATTTTTGACAAACGCAATGCATTTATTATCACCCCACATATGCACATGATGAGATTCTCAACAGGCAAGTTGCACCTTCAAGCTCTGTGTGCCAGTGCTCTGAAATGAGGGGAGAAAGACATCAGTGTAAAATCATATGAAGTGTTTGATAAGGCTGATGGATGGTTGCGTAGGTTTGGCAGTTTGCTGGCTAAGAATTAAATCATTTTAGTCCTCCCAGCACAAAAATAAGATGAATCACTTGTCCGTTAACACTCTTTTGGGCAACCTTTAATTACTCCCACTTACTGTTTTCAACATGGAAACTGTCAAAGAGCACCTGGCATTGGATCTTCAACATATCTCAGTTAGGCATGCTAATTCCCAAGCATAAGTATAGCGTGAAGGAAAAAAAAAACTTGTTTCCTTCCAAACACAAACTGTCCTCCTGCAGGGCTACACATTAAACTCTCAACGATTAGCTTGTTAATTTATTTTTCAGAGAGGAAATGAGAAGGAATATTTCATCATAATGAAGGAAGATCATGTGTAAAATGCTCTCTGATGCTGGCTTTTGAGGGCGAAAGAGCCAAGTAGATGAATAATACATCGGTTAGTTTGTGCTGAATGGGCAGCGTCCAAGGGATAAGTCAGGCAGTTAAAAGAAGCAAAAGTTGCTAGCTTCTCCAGACGCTGCAGGCTTTGCTTTGAGTTCCTTCTTCCCCCACATTAGCTTCAGATAAAAAGCCTAATTATATCAAATGGCTTCATAGTGGTGGCATTAATGGCACCAACGTAGATAAAACCTTAAACCAAATTTACGCAATGCCATATAAATTGTGTGTACATGTGCACATTTCTCTCATATTTTTCACACTTGCTCACACAAAAATCTGGTCTCTGTGTGACGGGATACGTCCCTCGTGTTTTTTATGTTTTTTTCAGAGGCCACTGAAAGAACCGCTTTTTTTTCACATCCCTATTCTGGAGAATCTGATAGAAATCTGGCACATGCTTTTCTTTCATTTGGAGACAAAACTCAGACACAGCAAGTCCTCTGTGCAGACTGTTGCACAAACTGACCCACTTCTCATCTGCAACTCAGGCTTGTGCTGTCAGTCGGCTGCAACTCACCGTGACCACAACAACTGAGCAGCAAACCTCATTGTCTCAGTGGGACGGGGCTCAGGAGACAGATCTGAAAAACTAACAACTGTGTACAAAAAAAAGAGAAACTAAAAAGAATTAGGGCAAGCGTTTCACAAAGAGGACCATTCACTGGTCGCAGGCGTTAAGATATCAAGGCTTTAACAAGTTATGACTTTGAAATCACAAATGTTTTTTTGTTCTATTGTTCCCCCAGTTTAAAGTCCTTTAAATGAGTCAGTCAGCTTGTTATAGTCATAGTTGTTCAAAGAGTAGAAAGGCGAAGACATATAACACACTTGTCTGTGTTAAGATCAAAATGACAATTAACGTTTTGAATAACTTTAATATCACTGTAATAAATAATATGTTATATTATTTTAGCAACTGTTTGATTTCTTTGTGCAATGTCTTGAGACATTTGATGTAAAATGGCTGAATATAAATAAACTGAATTCAATTTCATCTGTAAGAATAATTATTGCATTTTTATTTCAAATAAAAGCACTTTAGGCATCTAAACACTGTTCAGTTGGATTAATTTAAGTTATTTTTGTATATATAGCGTCAATTCACAACAACTGTCATGTAAAGGTAAGTATGAATCCCAAGTACTTCCATTTTATGGATTCAAATGAAGTTGTGTACCATATATTCAGGATTGGAATAGATGTTTCCATCTTTATATATTTTATTAATTTTAGTCTTTAGAATTGTAACTGTTCTTGTGCTATCACAGTTTTTTCTCAAACGTTTTAACTTTAATGTGTTATTGTATTAATTAAATAACAGGCCTTTTTAAGTAACACAGGAGGTGTTGCTTCAGTGTGCGTTTTGCTGAAGAGGATGGAGTTGCCAATTTGCCAAGAAAGTATATTTTTGCTGTTACTAAATATTACCAACAGTCTGATGATAAATCAGGGTGGATGTTTCCTATGTTTTAGTTTTCGGTTTTGTTAGTCGATGTTAGATTTTGTGTTCATCTCTTGTGTTTGTCTCGCACACTGTTTGCTTTATACTGCTAAAGGTTTCCATTTAATGTTCTGGCTCAGCATCATTTTGTTTCAGCCTTTTGCTTGACTCACATTGATCAGTGAGTGAACCTGCCAAGCATTTATAATTATCTATTGCTTGTTCAGATTTTTTTTCTTTGTTATTTCCCCTGGAGTTCTTTGAGGTGCATTTTTAGTTTCTGTTTGTCCTAATGCAACAAGAGTCCTGCAATGACATCCTGCTTGCCAGCTATCTTCTTGAATTCGCATCTCTTTCCTCCCATTCACTTTAATGCCTTCATCATTTTCTTTTATTTGTTGTGGGGCTGAGTAGGCTCACGACACAAATGGTGGCTAAGCAATTATCTTGAAATATTTGTGAGTAAAATTAAATGTACTTACTCTCACTGGCTTGGAGGAAATTCAATAATTTAAATGATTCATTTAACTCATTCAACAGGAGCAGGTAGAGACTATTTCAAAAGTCAAAGGGGGAACAATTAAATATACTCAAGTGTCACTCAAAGACCTTGAAGATTTCATTTCACTTTTGTGGTCAACTTACAAAATCTTCGTATCTTACATCTTACAAAATCTTGCATTCATAGCCTTGATATGCCACATTTTTGAAAATAAAGATGTGGAAACTCGGTTTGCACATGCTCATTGGTGTCTGGTCAATGCAGTTGACAAAAATACTTGAGTCATTTCATGTTTTTATCCCCACTTTTTTTGCTGGTTTCAAGTGTCAGTTCAAAGAGTTCATAACTGATAGAAAAGACAGATTGTTCTCAAAAACAGAGAAAAACCAACAGTTTTAAGAATTTCTTTGCTGTAAAGTAAACCATCAGGGAAAATAAAACGTTGTGGTGTCAACAGGCTGCAAACTGAATAGTATTTGTGCATTTATTTTAATGTTCCACATGTTAATATAGGTTTTAAATGGTGTGTTATTTGCGACAGACTGGTGACCTGTCCAGGGTGTACCCCGCCTCTGACCCGGAATGTAGCTGGAGAGGCACCAGCACCCCTCCTGACCCCATTAAGGGACAAGGGTGAACAGAAAATGGATGGATGGATGGATGGTGTGTTATTAACATGGGCTCGTTTTTGTGTTTATTTCCCTCCTTTTTTGAATTGCTGCAATTGTTATTTATCATCCATCATGCATTGAAAAAAATAATTAAAACACAAACAAAGCCAAACAGAACAGAAACCTACCAAGGTCTATCATCCAGAGTGGGTGATAGAAGAAAAAAAAAAAAAAAATCAATAGCACAGACTGTTGGCATAAAACATGACAAATATTTTATGCCAATGATTTAATGTGTGAATCATTCACAACCTTGCATGAAGACCTCTCAAACAGCTTAATCAACAAATTAACATGCTGTGTCAGCTCTGGTTTAAGGTTACCATGAGCATATTCTCTGTTGTTTTGCAAATTTTCAGCTTGCAAAATTTTTACTACAAGCCTGGTGCAAACACTTTCTGACCAGTGAGCATCACTGCAGTATTTAAACATTTGAATTCAGTTTTACTGACCTGATTAATGCTAGATATGAAACTAAATCCTTTTTTTTTTCTTTTTACCGCAGCTAAAGATGGCCCAGTGACATGCAAAGCATTACATTGCGTTGGGATAATCAATTTTGCACACTTTGCTTTTCAGTGACTTTAATCTAACAGCCAATCTGAGTATAAAAGGTCTGTGTACGTGTTTGGGGGTGTGTGTGTATGTGCGGGGGTGTGCGTGTGTGTGTGCGTGTATACACCCTCTCTGCTCTTTGGCCATTTGATAGATGCAACCTGTCTTCACACTCCGTCCCCCCTGACAGTCATCCTACGGGTCAGCAGCAGAGCCACGGCATGAATCAGTGAGCTGACATTGTCAAGGCAGACAACGTCCTCAATGCTTGACTCAAGAACAGGAAGTGATCCTGAACCTTCCTTTTTGCTTCCACACACACATACACAAACTACTCCAAACACACGGAGCTGGGGGCGTCTGTGCATCATCTACTGAACAGACACATAAGAAGATACACATTTACTCTTGTTCTCCTAACAAATATGAAGTTTTTCTCCTCTTTATCACACTATGCAGATTCTTGGTTTCTTTAAGAGTAAAACCTGTAATATTTTAATCTTCTGCTCTCATTCCTTACCTTGCTTTCAAGTGACTATTTTGCAGGATTCTGAAACAGTCTTGTGTTTTTTATCATTTCAATTAGGTTTTAAACAAGACCTTCTTACTGAGTGGTCGCTTAGAGTATTAAATGATCTTTTGTTGACTGACTGCAGAACCTACTGTCACTGTTTTGTTATCTTCTGTCTACCTTTTACACCCAAAAACATAAAAAAAATGTTCAACATATTTCATGAAATCCCTCAGAGCTCTGTTTTAAGAACAATACTCCTCCTGCTTCATGTTCGTCAACTGGCACTGACTGAAAATAAATTTTATTTTTAAAAAATCTTCATGTGAAAGATAAACAGCTGAAATTATAATTTTTATTCTTTTCATGAATTATTCTCTGATAATTACCTTCGAACTAAAAAATACACAATATTTGGTCAATGCACATGACACCATGATGTTTCAAAATAGTCAAATGACCATCTTACTATATTTTAATCATTTAATTGGAAAGTACTTTCTAAACTTATCAGAGAAAATGCAATAAAATAAACATATTCTCATCCATCTTTAAAGCATTAACCTTTCATCTCTGGTCCTGCACCTGAGCAACAGACACACTAGGAACCTTTGTATCTGTGCTACAAGCTGCAAATTACCATGAGCCAGATGTTAAAGCTGCATCAGGGGCAAATCTAACAGCCATCCAGACAGAGATGAAGGCACAGTCTGCCATGAGCCAGCTGTGCAGGAGGAAGGCATAAGAAATGTAAGGGAAATCAGCCCCAAATCTAAAAATAACTCAATTTTAGTTAGCTGACCTAATGAGCAGATGTGTGCAGTAAGATTCCTGCCGCTCCATGTATACATCAGCAGTCTGCACAGGTGAAAACACTGACAGATGTTTTGCACAACAGCTGTTTCACCTGCTACCTCACCTGGATAAAAACATCACATTGTTCAGTATGTACTATATGTCAGTCGAACAGTTGGAGAGCATTACATTTGGCCAACAAAGCAACCAAATACCTGTTTGTTGTTGGAACCACTTCCTGAGTTTTACCGGTCTGTCTTTGGCAGTCTCATACAAATACTGTGTGATTCACATAGAGGCATAAATGCAATATGAAGCTCTCCTGAAATCACGGACAGTTGGAGGAGCCAAGCAGTCAGCAGGTTATTACAGAATGCTTTACATCGTTGCAAACTTGACAGGTTTTTACATTTACCAGAAAAGCTGACAGTTTATACTTTCCATTGCTAAGTAGCTGTAAGTCCTATATTGAAAATGTGCTTAGTCACTGCCTTTAAGCCAAAGTCAAGTGTGGAATATGGCTTAACAGCACTGTGGAGGTGCAAGGCAGGATGAAACGGACAAACATCTGTATTAAAAAACAAGGAACAGATCTAAATTTAAAACTAGATATATTGTATAAAACCCCACAATGTTTTATCTTCCTGTTTGGCTTTAAATAATAATATAAAAAAAAGACTTTATGTTTTAGATGTGTTAGGATTATCGACAGTATTTCTACTTGCTAAAAACCAGCCATTTTTTCCTTCGTATTCAGATTATTGTGTCTAAATAAATTGGGGAAGGCCAAATGAAGATTTCCTGACTTTGCAAGCATCTGATATAGTAAATTACCTGAAAGCATTTCAATAAAAGTATCTCATTTCCATTGTGCATTCATCAGTGATCTAATAACAAACAGAACAATGTTCTCTTCATGCTGGACCATAGAAAATATTATGAATCACTGATGAAACAAAACCAAACCCAAAGCCTGAATCACAAGCTAAGAAAACCTGCCATGGCATAATTTTAAAAATAATGGCTGACCACAAAGACAATCACTTGAGCCGGATTATTACAGCAACACAACAAAAAAGTTGATTATTGCAGGGCACAGCAGCTAAAATTCAGTCTTCAAGACTAAAGAAAACTCACTAAACACATATGGCCTCCCTTTCAAACCTTATTTGCTTTCATGGTGGAAGCCACTGCAGCAAACTCATGTGACAGACTACAATTAATGTGACCCTTATTTTAGTGGGTTGCATTTAGTGATGAGATGCCTTTCACAGAGAGAAGATGCCCATGGTGAAATCCTACTGTAGCAGCTCAGTCTTCCTATTGTAAGTAATCTGAGTCACTGAAGCAGTAAGAGCAAAATGATTAAGACTGACATGCTGCTTTGTTTGACCTTCAGCTGATAGGAGCCAAAAAAAAAACAACAACTCACAAACCGTTTTTTTCTTGAATACGGCAGTAATGTTCTACTGACAGCACACGGTCAAATTTAAAGTCAAGCTATGACTGCTGCAGGGAACAGTTTGTTTATTTTCAGGAATTTTTCAGAAAAAGTTTGAATAGTGTCCACAGAAAAAGCAAAAATAATTAATAGGGAAATCGTAACTTAGGATTAAACAGGCGAGCAGTCTCAGATAATATGAGAACTGATAAAAGGATGATCTTCAATTATTTCAGTTCAATATAAGAGCAGTTTTACACAAAATAAAGGACTTATTTTAGCAGTGGTGGAAACCCAATGTGATGTTGGACTCCTGTTGTAGTGCCTTGTAGCTGTACCCTATGAGCTTTTTCTAGTTTTGTCATATTACAACCACAAACTGCAACATGTTTTGGTAATATTTTATGTGAAATAGCAAAATAAAATAAAAAATTGGGGAATGGATTTGTCTTCAGTTCCCCACCTTCATTTCTCAGTACTTTGCAGAACAACATTTCACAGCAAATGAAACTATCTTTTCACTGTATGGACCCAAAAATAATTTTTTCAGATTCTTCTTTGCAAAATAACTCAAGTTCTGTCTGACTGGATCAAGACTGTCTAGACCGGGGACATCATTTTTCAAGAGTTGCACCCATACTACAAATTAAGTTAATATGAACTGTATTTACAGAATAAAGGAAAAGTTAAAAGGCAAATGATACTGTTTAGTGTCACACATGCTTTTATCTTGCATGTTTGGCTTCAAGGAGACATAAAACAGGAAGTTAAATTAGAAGGGGGCTTAAGAGGATTGGTGAAAATTGCAAATATTGAACAGGAAAGAAGGAAATACAGAAAACATTAAGGCGATTGGTCAAATTTAAGGAAAAGTTATGATTGCCACATCCCAACTTCCCAGAGGGACTGGGTATAGTTTCCACGACACATGTTTTGTGCAAGCCTCAACTTACTAGAGCACATTCTTCCACATGTTTGTTGTGTTGCTTACATGGCTTATGGCAAACCACAACATAAAGAAATGGTTTTCTTCTCGTTCCTACATAAAGACCTTGCAGTATTTCTGCAGTGCACCACTAATTGATAAAATGAGCAAGATAACATGTGCTTCTAAGAACTGTAAAATTACTAATGAACCTATGAAGTTTATTCAGACACAATTCAAATTTTGGACATGCCTATATGGCCTCTAAGTTGCCTGGGGGTTGAGCGTCTCCTGTCTATCAATCCTAGTGACATTGTTGCTCCCGCACATGGTCACACACTTCAACTCTCACAGTTTGCATGTACACTTAGTAGACAGGCTGTTGAGCTGAGGATGCAAGCTACCACATCGACTTTGTCAGTTTCAAAGCTCACACACAGTGTCAACAACATGAAACTCCAGTACAGTGAGAGATGAGCGACACACACTCTACTGAACACCTCTTGCAGTCTCGTTGGGAAATACCTTTGCAACAGAGAGGATGCTTCACGAAACAAACGAATCGTTCTGACTCAAAGCAAGCCACTGTTCTCCTTCCTTTACAACTAGGTGATCTCCAAAATATCTCAGACTTCAATGATTTATCAGTTCTTTTTTTCTTATGTGCCGTTTCCCACAAACTGCTGATGCCGAGATCTGGCCTCGTCTTTCAACAGGATCAAAATCAGCCAAGAATCCAGCTGAAACTAAATATACACGGTGCAACGAATACAGTTCCTGACAGTCACAGAGAAAGAATGAGCAATGCATGCAGCAGAGCTGAAACAAACAGTGATAAAGAAAAAACCCTAAGAGACAATAACATAAATAAGAACATGTGTGCAGCTTATTTACCAAAGAATGTCCTCCAAGCCTCGCAGAACGTTTTAAACTAACCTTAAAACCATTTACTGCTACAATGCTATAAATAATTTAAACAGTGAAAGAGGTTCACACTGTTGTACCCACACTATAAATGTCCCTGGATTCAGACATGAGCTGTCTGGGTTTGTGTGTAGGCAGAAAGTAGACAATGGTAAGTGGGTTAGATGGGGAGATTAGTCCAAAAGGTCGTGTCTTCTCTGTGTGGGTGTGCGCATCCATGAATATGTGTCACTTCTTCACTTTGAACTTCGCTGACACTAAAACCTCAGTGTGGGGCTTCAGGCACAGCAGGGAGTCAGACTGGATAATCCTGCCACACTGATAGCTTTAATCTGTATCTGTTTCACTCAGCGCAGCAGAAGGTGCTCACACAACTAATCCATAAAATATTTTGCCATTAGAGTAATGAACAATCACACCAGCACACATGCTGCATGTTCCACATGTGCTAATAGCTTAATGCCAAAGTAAGCACTCGAATGAGCCCAAGTCCCCTCATGCAGAGGGTGGACTCAGGATAAGAAGAGATCAAAACAAATAAAGCACATGCACAAAATGAAACATGACAGAGGATCTAATAAAGCATACACACATATATATATATATAGAGGTGATTACTGATTGGAAACAGGTGAGCTGCACATGAAGCATCTGATGAAATGCGGAGCAAAAAATGAGGTAACTAAGGAAATCTAATTTCTTTGTCAAAGGACAATTCGGTGACAAGGAAGAAGAAAGAAGAACCCATAAAGATGGATTCTGTTTTTACTTTCTAGTCAGACTTTCAGCTAAAACCACTACACATTTCCTGGTTTGGGTCAGATAGGGTTACCTGTGTTTTTCTGTTTGTGAAATGCCAGACTGTTAACACAAATGTGTATTTTTTTTAAATCTTTTTTCTGTAATTGTTTTAGATTCCAAAGTTTAAATACATACGCTGTGTTCTTCTGACCAAACAATAATGTATGTTTAAACAAAAGACGGTGAAAGAGAGGGTGAAATCACATGATTTATCACATATGGCGATTATTTTTTCCACATACGGCCGAGTTGTTTTCAGTAACTCCATCCCCTCATCCAGTTAAATCCTAACTTGAACAATGCTTTTGCTTAACTTGATCGAAAGAATAAATGGCTCTAATCTCCAAAAGTGCAAAAATATTATCATCCAGCACGTTCCAAAGATCTGTTGTTGTTTATTTTTTCATACATTTGTTTTCACTTCGTCTTTTAATGGAACCTCAGAAGAGAAAAGGCTCTCTGTGCAATAAAGCAAGGCAAGATAACTTTCTAATGGCTTTGAATGTCTTTGGCATTTTGAGTCTCTTGGTAAGATGGGATTTGTTGACGTTCTGTTAGTTTAGCTTACTCTGCACAAATATGTCCCTCAAAACATTTCATTAGAGGAATACTATTTTCGTTTGCTTCAGATCTTTGATGTTTTTTGTTACTCTGTTCAGAGTCTCGCTGTCTTCTAGCGCAGCAGTGGCTTTGCTGTTGTTTTCTTCCTCATCATAATGAGCAGCAGAGCAGTTCGCATCATCAAATTCATTACACACATCAATGAGGTGCATATGCTTGTGAAGGTAAAAGAGATGGTGAGTAGTGCTTCCGTCCTCTGAAGTATTTTCATTAGTGCATCAGCTTTTTCTGCTGGTATGATTCACGCTTCGCATTCAATGCAAATAAAACTTGACAGAAAAATTCTGGTTTCTCTAGGTCTGTTTCTTATTTCCATCATGTTCCTTGAAAGAGCCAGATTTCTGCCATATCTGCTGGAACAAAAGTAAGAAGAACATTAAATACGCTTTAATGCTTGTTTCTAAAACCAAAGGCAAAACGTGCTTGTTTTATCTGAAAAAGTTGCTAGAGATTGTATCAGCAGTAGGCATATTTATGGTGAAAAGTTATTTTGTTGCACGATAAAGTTAATAAATTTTCAAACATCTACATGATGTTGATGTAATAAAACCTGAGTTAACTGTGAGATTGTTGATGATGCTCAGCTAGAGCATGAACTGAAATTAGTTGAATTGGCATTGGTGAAAAAATATAAGACTCCTATTGGTGTAAAAAACGCATCCTTAAACTGGTTTTAGTCATATCTTGATTATCACACTGATGGTCATAATCAAGTGCTTGCATTCAAAGCCATTTCAAGTTATATATGGTGTACATCATGAGCCGTCTTGGGTTATATTTTATTTATAGTCTTAATGATCCTCTGCAAAGACAGTGCAAGATAACAGATGACTATTTGTGCCAAACTTTTCTCATTCTTCTTCCCACTTCCCTTTGTAATGGATTATACAAAGCCAATTCCTGGTTTTACACCAATTTCTTCCAAACTTAGCTACAACAAAAAAGTCATTTTCATTGGCATAAATGGCCTTAGAACATCATGACACAGTAAATTCCAAAAGATTTCCATATCAGTGATTTTTTTTTTTAAACCATTGCTACCCATTCCTCACATCAAACAAAACCACTTGATACTTTTGTTCGTGTATTTGTTGGCAAATGCAATTTTATCTTTGCTCTGTTCCGCAGAAGATTCATTACTCTTCAGCCTATTCAGAAATTTGCTGCTATATACTTTCAATATACTACAAATCCCTACATTTACCGTATCCCTCTTGCTGTCCAACATCTTCATTGGCCACTGGTTAAGTTTCATACTGATTTACAAAATTCATCTTGTTATTTTAAAGGCTATTGTTTACATTGCTCCTCTGTATCTTTATGACTCCCTGCTCATCAGTGCACCCATCCGCACTCTTAAATCTTCTTTCTCAAATGATCTTACTTTTCCTGTTCACCATCTGGTCACCATGAGGGCCCGAGCTTTCAGCCACTCTGCCATCTTAGATTCCCTTCCTCCTGATACTCAGTACTCTGACTCTCTTTCCACTTTAATCCACTTCAAATTTTCCTTTGAACCATAAAGTATGTTTGAGTATGTTTGCAATTGTTAGTAGCACTTTAATGAGGCAACTTATGCAATTATAATAAAGATTGTATTGTACTACAAGATTACATCATTACTTATCAATTTTTAACAATAAAAAATGCTGAAAAAAAAAAACTTACAGCCTCAAAAAGGCCTTTCAGTGTCTGCCTGGTGTGAATTCCTCCTCCCAAAATAGCTTATGCTGGAATCCTACATGTAAACCTATATACAGACACACACTCTGTTTCCATCTCATTTTCTGCCTGCGTTTGTTTTCTCCTCTTCTCTGCGGCTGTGAGCTGACAGCTGAAGACAGTCCTGTCTGACAGTTCTGATAAATATACACAGAGGGATGATAGAATTAAGGAGAAAAATAAAAATAAAACGTAGCGGCATGCGGTGACTCACTTCAGCTGCTGTTTGTTCCTTTCAGAAGTAGAACAAACGATGAATTCCTCTGTAAACCTGTTGTGTCCCATCTGTTGCATTTCTGAGTGCAAAAACAAAATATTTGGACCTGACCCACATTTATAGAACATTTGCAACATGTGAGGTATTTATTATTCAAGGACAAGTTTATAAGTAGACGCCCAGGTTTGAGCCCATCGTCATGGTTTTGTCATGTTGATCTATCTGGACACTTGTGTCCATTGTGGAAAAAAAACAACAACATTTTAGTGACGAGCAAAGATTAAACAAACTTTGAACATTGCTTTCCATTCATGGTGGCTGCTTAATGTCTGTTGCATGATTCTAGTTCACCAGCTGGCCTTAGTTTCTCCTTAAATTAGCACCAGATAACAAATGAAGCCGCTGATTATTTGACCGTTGTTACACCAATAAATATTTCTCAACTTATTGATGAGAATAGCATAAATCAATAAGAAGCTGAAATGTGAAAGCAGATACCAGATATTGTTACGTTGTCGTCTTATCTTTAAAACATGCCTGTTTAATTTTCTTCAAAAATAAACTACACTTCTTACATTATCTATTTATGTTATATGTTATTTAATCTCTTATTTAATCTCTCATTTAATCTCTTTCGAATCTTTTTAGATAAATGAATGTGCTCATAGCTGAATCACATTTTAGAAGACAACAAAAGGCAACTTGAGAGATATTTGAATGATAGATTTGATAAAAAAGAAAAAAGTAAGAAGTTTATTTGTATACAAATATATTTGTATTTTCTCAAAGTACAAAAAGACATCATTTTTTTTGTTTTTTTGATTACCTTTTTGTAAATGCAATATAAACTGTAATAAAAACAAAACGATAGATTTTTTTTGTGTTTGTCAGTACTTACGGATCATTCAGATGTGTTATACATCACACAGCCAGTCTTATCCCTGCGTGAAAAAAAAGACATATTTTAACAAATTCCCAAGTCAGTCTTCACTGAAACCGGTTTATTAATTTTTAATGGTGAGAAGAGGATTTGATGCTCAGAATCTGTCTGAGACGAGTAAATATTCACGCTCTGAGTCAGTCGCTGTCGGTAGAGTAGCCAGCTGGTCCCACTGGAGACATTATTTCCTTGAAAGGTTTAGAAAACGAAGCACATTTCTATCAGTACCCACTTTCGATGAACAAGTTTTTATTTTTTTTTCCTTAAAGCCACGACAGGTTTAATTAGTTGCAACCATTCTGACGATTCTCGCACCCCACGGTGTTTTGACCTGCTTTTTTCTGGCTCTGATACGAGCCCATAGTTCTGCATACTGAGCGCACAGACACATAAAATAACAAGCACAGCATGCTCTCATGCACATGCAAACAGACACACCGGTGGATACGCTCTGTACCGTATTGTGCGGTAAACAAACAACAGAGGGCAGCTTGGGAGTCTGTCTGATTAGGTTGTAACCTTGCCCAGATCCATACAGTCTCTACTCAGGTGCTGCATCTTCAGGTTTCAGTCCATTCAAATTAAGTCAGACATGCTCTCTCACTGTAGACTATTTTCATTGTATGACATCAGACTTCCCGCCGTTTCTAGTCCTAATGAAGTCACACAAAGTTCAGGGACCACAGGGCAATCATAAGTCCTGAGGGCAGAAGCCATTTCATCTCTTTCAAGACGTTATTAGCAGCAGGCCAGAGCTATAAAGGGAGCAGATTGGTTTACATCCTAATCAGTCAGCCGCTGAAAAAAAATGCTCAACTCACTCCTTAAGCTCCTTATGTTCATTGCAAATATTGCTCATATGCTCAGAGAATATATCTAGAAAACCTGCTGCATTTGTTCCAGTTTCACCTTGAGAGGGAGAACTAATGGAATAATTGACTGGTTAAATGATTGTTTTAAGAAAATGATGACTGCGAACTTCAGTAAATTTCACTGGAATCTTATAATATCACAGAGCCCTGAAACCCTGGAATACATGGTGGTTCTGCTTTTATTCCCCCAGTTTTTGACTGAAAAAAATCTGATCACTTCCTGTAGTCTGAGAAAATTTATAACATGTCTATTAATTCCTACTTGAAAACTAAAATACATAACGGTAAATTTTGCACCTATACTCTCTCATCTCTGAATATGATCAATCTCATATTCTTTTTTCCACTTGGTTTCGTCAAGATAAGACAATTAAAACATCCATGGATATTGTGCATTTGAACCCATCTGGGGTTCAAATGCACCCAAATGAACCCATCTTACAGCTGTAAATTTTAGGAGCCTGTCTCTACCAATTTTGTGCATTTAGACACTTGTTCTTTTTTTCAAAAAAGCCAAAACCCAATTGGATTAGAAGGAAAGCATCAGTGAAATTGGCCCAGTCAAAGTCCAAAGTCATTTGGATGTATTGTATGATGTATTGTTTTAAGCATTTCTTTATGGTCACTGCTCTATGCCGGAAGACAAATCTCCGGCCTTTTTCGGTCTTTTTCTTCTATCTAACCATCTTCATTTTCCGATCAACTTTGACTAACTTCCCTGTTCCCTGAGGAGAGTAGTGTGAAGTTGCTATGACTGTTTTCACAGCGAGTACAGTTTGCATTCAGTCCAAAAGCCTAAATTCTTGTCCTATTAGTCTATCACAGATTCTTCTCCCTCATTAACAACAAATCTTATTAGAATGAATGGAAACGTATGAAATACAAATTGCAAAAAGTCAAATGAATTTAAATACTTTTTTTTCACTTTTGCAGCAGATTTGTCACAAAAAAAGTTGTCTCCTCATCAGTGAGACGGCTCTAGCTCAGGCAGAGCTGACCTTCTGCTGACGGATGCATGAGTTCACCTGTTTCTCCTGTTATCAGAATCGAGCAGGACCGCTGTGATGTGCTGACGAGGTGCATGTGCCAGTCTGTGTGACACTGAGCTGCATGTGAACCACTGCAGGGTTTTTGCTGTTTTTTTTTGTTTGTTTTTTTTTCCAGGATAGATGAAGAGCTCGCTCTGCAGATCAGAGGTCTGGCAACATGCCAGACACAAGTCATTAAGTCTGGTATGTGCGCTGCGAAAGCTACAGCGGGCTGCACAATTTATGGCTGTTAAGCCGTGTTTACTGAGTTTTTTTTTTTTATGTATTGCGAAAAAGGATTTAGTGAGGCAATTGTTTCTTCTGGGATGTAATTAATTAGCAAACTCAGAGATTACTACACTATTAGCAAAACAACCACTTGAAGATAAAATTTTAAGAATTACAGAGAGATAAAATCATTTATTAAAACTTGACCTTACATATATAGACACTGATCATTCTGAATGACACCCATTGTGACAACTGTCTACACTGCTTTGAATTAGCCATAGCCTCTGGGGATCTGTGGCCTTATTACTGCTGTGCATCAAAATGAGTCATTAATTATCTCAAACAAGCTCCAAAAGAGCTCTGTCACTGCCATCAAGCTCGTTTGATGTTTTCCGTAGGTTTAAAGAGATTGTTTGGTTTTGAAGGAAACTTACAGTTCCTCAAAAAAGTATTCACACCCTTACTTTTTGAAGTTTGTCAAGTTACAATCAAGAACTTCAGTGCACATTTATTTTAGAAAAAAAACAATGTTGTGTTCTTATGTTTTTAACCAAGTTCCTTCAGAAGTCACCTAAATCATAACTAGAGTCTGTGTGATTTAATCTCACTATAATTCCAGTGGTGTTGTGAAGACTGCATAAAGAAAATGTGTCATCAAATAGCATCACGAGGTGCCAATAAACACATTAAACAGGTCAGAGGTAGCATTAGGTTATGAAGCAATGTTTTAAGCGTTAATTGCCTCCTGGGGGATTGCTGAAACAATCTCAGGAAAAAGTAAAAATATGGCACCATTGAAACCTATGAGACATGGCCATCCGACAGCAGAGCGTTAACAGAAGAGCAGCCATGAAGCGCATGGTAACTCTGGAGCAGCTGTAGAAGTCCGCAGCTCAGGGGGAAAAAATCTGGTAACAGGTCACTGTTATTAATCTTATGGTTAGGTTGGATAATTTTCTCTCCTTTGCAACAATGATTATTCATTTGGGGAACCTGATTTTACCCATACTGCTCTCCTCCACTGGCTTGTCGCTGCCTTTTGCTTTGTAGATCTATTTGAAAGCATGTAAAGCTTCAACATATATCCCCCTCTCAGCCACAACAGACGTCAATGATTTCACTGATTTTCACACTTCATATTATAAAGTTTGACTTAACATTTCTGTTAAATAAATTTATATTCAGAAACTCGTATTTGTGTTGTGTCTCCCTGTTGTTGTGACCTTTGAGCTCTGTCATAGCAGTCACCTATTAGACAACAGGATAAAGAAATCCAGTCAAAATGTAGATAAACATCCACAGTTTTTCTTTCATTTCATAATTTTTGCAGTTTGTGTGATGATTCGTGACATAAGATGACCCCATAAATACGCCGAAGTTTGTGTTTCTAATATGGAAAAAAAAAAAAAAATTAATTTACTGTCTGAAACAGTGAACATCTTTCACTGTTTGCTAATGGAAACCTCTACCATGCAAACAGGAGACTCTGTCATCAGAGCTCTGATTACTCTGGTCTGGATGGGATGTAAAGCGAGTTCATTTCTTCTACCGTTTTCTTTCAAAAGGCTAATTAGCTTCCTGATAAGAAACAGGCAAGGTTATCCTGTGGATTGGTCATTGGGAAATGAAATCACGTCTTTCTCTCTGCAACAGCGGAGCAGTTAGAGATTGAGATGATAACCAGGCGACTTAAAGCATTTCCCTGGAGACATTTCCCCTGAAATGCACAATACGGTGTGTGTGTGTGAGTGTGTGTGTGTTTTAGAGTGTCTGTGAGGTTTGTCATTAAATGCCTTTGGTCTAAAAAAAAAAAAAAAAAAAAGAAATTAATTCAGTTCTCTAGCTTTTTAAATAGGCAGACAGAGAATTAAGAATTAAGGCAGCAAAAGCCTTGGAATGCCTCTACAAATGTGATAATTGCACAAAGAGCTGCGAACAGATTGGAGGAGACTGAAACGATGTAGATAAGTAAAGAGCTGCGCAACAGGCGCACAATGAGAAGACAAGGCGGCAGAGATGGGCATCAGAGGAAGAAGATGACAGACACTGAGAACAAGAAGGAGGTGAATGTCATGAATGAAAAAGAAGATGGAAAAATTGGAGGGAGGGACGTAAGAGGGACGCTGCCTCTTTGTGTCACTGAGGATGAAGGAAGATCAACAGTGAGAATCTAATGATGCAAATTAGGGTTGATGCTGCGCCGAATGCCACAAGAGAGGCCAAACATGAAACATGTTACACCACAACATGAACTGCAATTTAACATATTAAACATCTCAAAGTTTAAGAAAAATGGCTACAAATTCTCCTAGAGAAAGTGACCCAAACCGCCTGACTGACTGGTACGTGGTCAAAGTAGAAGCTCGTCTACGTGGCAGGCAAATAAGCAAGTTAGAAGGAGAAATATGTGGGGGAGGGGAGCAGTGTGACAGTTTTCCTTCTGCAGCCTTTGAACAGCAGCATGATGCTGCTCATGATGCTGAGGAGAGAATCTATGATGGAAATGTTTGTGGCTTTGACATGCATGCATAAACTGATTGGAGAAGACTTCAATTGTATTCGATTGTTGACGCGTCGTCTTGTTTTTAAAATGTGCAAAAAAAAAAAAAAAAAAGTCAAAACATCATTGACTTGAGATCTTCCAACATAAAGAAAATGACCTTCCACTTTTTCAGTCAAGGTGTGGTAAATAAACCATGCACCCAAAAAGGATGTTCATGCTCTGTGCAAGTGTGCATAGATGTGGAAAGCATTGCATATGCATACATAGTAGGGATGCAGACAGCAGAGTAATTGCACGGCTTCATGGATAACAGTGACCCTGTTAGCCCAAAAGCTTATTGGCTGCTTGTTCCTCTGATTCGGCTGCTGCAACCAATGGGAGTTGTCACCACCGTTTCAGATGTGGGGATGAAAGAACAGAACGAAGCGGGCGAGAAGGACGGTGAAATAGAGGTGAAGGTTAAAAAAAAAAAAGGAAGACATAGTCGGATGACGTTGGGGGGGCGAAGACATAAAATGGAGAGTGACAAGGATGTAGATGTGGGATGAAAGAAAGCAGGCGATGTGGAGGAGAGAGCTGAATCCTCCGCTGTACGGAAACAAAGACGGCAATCCCTGAGCACTGGCAAAGCTGTTTGGCTTGTGGTTGCACACCAACAAAGCACATGTGTGTGTTTTGTGCAGAAGAGTTGTCTGTGTTTATGTGAAGGCAGTGCTTCGCAGAAACAGTAGGTGATCATCACACTTTCTGGCCCCTCTTCTCACCAGAGATCCCACAGGAAAATCTACAATAGTCCTGAGCGCACACATCTCTATACACACATCTGTCTGTGAGGGCTTTGTAAACGCTGCAGAGCAAGGTAGTGTAAAGAAACAGATCATTGCCAGGGAGAAGAAGAGAATTCGCAGGGGACGAAGCGTCTGGAAAGGTCAGAAAAGTGGCTGAGCAAATAAAAGACGCTGAAGGCGCAGGTGCAAAGCAGGTCCTGAAGCTTGGGAAAGGTTTAAGGTATCACAAGGTCTGATTATGTGTATCTGGAAAGACAAAACATATATTTACGTGCAAAATTAAAAAGATTACAATCTGTATCTCATTTCTACAGGTTAGGCCAAGCATATAACTCCTGATAACAATGGTGTAATGAACAGGAAGAATCACTAAGATTCAAAAAGGTTATCAAAGTGAAATAGAAATTCATTCATCTCATACCCACTGTTTATAATCACACTGGAACATGTTATCCAAAACCAACCATTCCATGTACTTAAACTATTGCAACAGTATTAGACCTTTTTTCAACTTGTATTGGTTCTGATCCATATTTGAACCAATTTACTGTCAGAAAATATGCGGTCTTGTGATGCCCGATCCACTAGCATAACTCCAAGCAACTTAATCCTGCTACATCTGAGTAATAAAACATTAAATAAGGATTAGAATATGCAGACTTATTTAAAAGTGTCTGTTATGTAAGTCACTGGCGTTTGTAAAAAATGTTAGATTTATGAAATTGATGCAAGCGATTCAAAGGTCAATGCAGTTCTGTCCACAGACAGTGATTTATCAACTTGGTAAAAGCTTTCTCAACTCATTAGCTGTGCTTCTGAAACATTTGAAGAATAGCTCTTGCTATATTCATAATCTGAAAACTAAAACCTTTGTTACAGAAAGTTTCATAAAAACATTCTCACAGCAACAGAAGGTTGACATTGTTGAAACCCAGATCACATTCCTGATAGCCGGTAGTGACATTTACCCCATGGAGAACTTAGTTCCTGCTGGAGGAAAAGTCATTATCCTTTGCTGAAAACAGATAACATAAATCATTTGCTGCTAATTAATCAAATGATTTCTCTCCAAAAATAAAGAGCGACTCCTCCTGGACAGAATACCGAAGCCATCGGGGCCCTTGGGCTCCTAGAGGAAGCAAAGGAGACACAAAGAAATTATTGGAGTCCTCCCCCTGAGAGCATCCAGTTAAAATTCAAGGACTATCTTCATCTCTCACATTAGCTGCCTCTAATGCTCATCTTGCTCCCTCCTCGGCTCTTACCGAGGTCACGGCTGAGATGTCTCAGTGATACCCTGGGAGGCTGGGAAGTTTCCAAATGCACGATTGACCTCGTGTGCATGTGAAGCCAATGTGTTTGTCAATGCGCAGATCATCTTTGGACATGGAGAATCTTCACTGTCTTTGCAGGCAAATGACAGAGGTCGACAAAGTGGAGACTGGAGAGGGTCATTCTGTCCCCTCGCCATGTGAAGTCCTCTCGTAAAGTGTCGTACAAGTGAAAGTGGGAGATAGAGGGACTCGTTTCTGGGCGTTCAAGAACTGCCACCTTAAACGCAGCACATCTCTTGCATTTCAAACTGCGCCGTGGCAAGTGCTTGGTAATGAGATCAGTGGTGCTCTCTGAGGGTGACAGCTGGGGGAATAAACTGTCTGTTGCATTTTACACCATCAAAGTAATGCAGCAGAAATCTGTAAAACAGCATGCGTGATCATCATTATCATTGCAACAAACAGCCCTCAGGATCAACACTCGAGGACACACAAGCTTTGTAAACAGGAGAACAGAAACATTCCCGTCCTTAAACCGTCCTTCCCAAGGACAAAGGAGACAGCGACAGATCTGCTCTATCTCCATGTGATAGTGAGTGAAACGATGGGAGGACTGACAGGCGGCAAGAAGAGAAAGATAAGGAATCACAATCACCAAAGAAGAGGTGCTGACAGCTCGCCGCTCCAAACCAACCTGAGAATACTTCAGCTTCAAAATATTTATATATATATAAATATATATAAACCCTTATCCGAATTTCAACCCCAATGCCTGATATATCCATCCTAGAGCAATAGCCCCCCGACAAAGTCCTGAAAAGTC